>PVKV010010980.1:8944-50387 GCA_004027835.1 Alouatta palliata
GAAACCCCGTCTCTACTAAAAATACAAAAATTAGCAGGGCATGGTGGCACGTGCCTGTAGTCCCAGCTACGCGGGAGGCTGAGGCAGGAGAATTGCTTGAACCCAGGAGGCGGAGGTTGCGGTGAGCTGAGATCGCGCCATTGCACTCCAGCCTGGGCAACAAGAGCGAAACTCCGTCTCAAAAAAAAAAAAAAAAAAAGAAAGGTGGAGTGGGCAGCTCCAGGCACCCGGCAAGGTCAGGAAGTGTCCCAGTGCCTGCATCAGGCACCCCCACCTGGCTCCTAACTCAGTGGAGTAGCGGTGACCCCCCAACGCACACGCGGCCAAGGAGGGGGAAGGCAGTGAGCTTTCCCCATCTCCACACAAGCCCACGTGAGAGCGGCGAGGCGGCACCCCCCAGTGCCCTGAGGAGGGTGGGAGGGCTGTGAGGACCTCCGGGAGCGCAGTGCAGTGGAAAAAGCTTTCCCTTACTCTGTGAGTGACCCTGGACCACGAGGAGGGTGGAGGGACCCCAGAAGTGGCCAAGAGCCTGAGCGACAGCTGCAGCTCTGCCTGTCGACCCCAAATTGCCCCAACCCCCAGCCCTCCTCTGGCTGTGCAGCCCCCCACCCTGCCTCCCGCCCCAGAGCCGAGCCCCTGGGGCGGGGACTCACATAGTCCTGGAAGGCCTTGGCCTCGCCTGAGTGCTCGCAGGCCTCTCTCCGGTCGGGCGCTGCGCAGTACAGGTCCCAGAAGACGCTGTGGGCGGCAGGGGAGGACGTTCGCTCCACACGCCCCCGCCCCTAGCCCCCTTCCACGGCCCACCCACAGCAGCCCTGCACGCACCACCACCAGGAGTGCAGGAACCCCGGGGGCTCCCCCAGCGTGATGTTCTTCTCCCATCGGATCTGCAGGGAGAGGAAGGAGGTGAGGGGCTGGCCCCATCTGACCCTGCCCCACCATGCGGCAGGGAGGGAGTGGGGAGGGGAGGGTAACTGGGTGGGTGGAGGGCCCCAGGATGTGCAGCAGGTCCCCGCTGGGCATGCGGACCAGATGCCTGGATGCCAGCCCAGGGCCGGACCCCACCCAGCCCTCAGTTCCCAGAGCCATCAGAGGGGCAATGAGGGGCCCATCCCCAGGGTCCCCAGTGGAAATGGAGGAGGACCGCTGCGTGTGGGCGGGGAGGGAGGGCCAGGCTGGAGGCAGCAGCTTACCTCAGACAGGAAGGTCTGGGCTGACTTCTGGGCGCCAATGTGCAGCAGGTACTCGTAGACGTACAGCGCCAACCTGCAGGGGCAAGGTGGCCCGGGGGCTCAGGCTCTCCAAGGCAAGGCCCCACCCTAAAGCCCTTCCACCTCTCCGCAGGGCGGGTGGAAAGGTACTCTCCCCACCAGCTGCTCAGCAGAGACAACTCATACTCATCCGTCAACATCCTTCAGGCTCCCCCCAGGCATCCCTGACCCCCAACTCCAGGCCGAATTCAGTTCCCTTCAGTGCGCCCTCGGGGACCAAATCCTGGCCCTGTCCTGCCAACGCCATGACTCCAGAGGCCTCAGCGCCTGGGAGGTCTCTGTAGAGGAGTGTCACTCCTGTGTGCAGGGTGGGGACAAATAGTGGGCACTCTGGGCCGTGTCCTGTGCTGAGGGCCACCCCAACTCATCCCCAGCCTCGCTGGCGCAGGAGGGAAGGAAGGGCCCCCCCATGGCCCCCTCCCATCCCTGGACCCCATCTCTTCCTTGGGGTGGCTGCCCATCCACTGTGGTGGCCTCAATTCTTCCAGCAAACTGTCCCCAACCAGGGCAGTGCTGACTCCGGGGCGGTGTCCAGGGAATGGAGGTGGGGGCCAGGGGAGGTAGGGCCCACAGTGCCACATCTGCCACCCTGTCCAAACGTACACAGGGCTCTGTGTGAGTCCCCAGCTGCCTGGGACCCCTGGACTCACCCCCTCAGCCACTGCCCACCCCAAGAGCTCGGACCTGGGACACCCTTGCCCAGCCAAGGGGCTCCAGCACGGCCCTCTGCAGGTCACAGGGGACGGCTGGACCGTCTGCCTGCCTCCAGTCCAGCTGCCACACCAGAGAGAGGACAACCCCCCATCCAAAGCATTGCCCAGTCCAGTGGCACCAGCCCTTCTGGACCTCCCTGGATCTGAGGCGCCCCCATCAGAGCCCCTCAGAGCCCTTTTACTGCACAGCCAGGGATCCACGAGGGCCTGCTTGGGGCTTGGGGGAGTCTTGGATTCAAGACGGTTCTGGAAGGCGGGCCTGAGGCTGAGCCCTAGAGGCGAGAGGCAGGCAGGCCTGGGGGCCCTTCCAGCCGCCTCCAGCTCAGCTGTGCCGCCCTCCCTGGCTGCAGGCCCCATCCTAAAATAACCTCCTTTGATTCACGCTCTGCTCCCTCCCAGCCAGGCTGCTCCAATCCCAGCACCCACCACCCATCACGCCCCCCTAAGTCCCTTTCAGACTTCCAGCCCTCCTGTTCCTGCCCCAGCTTCTAGGGGACGGGGTGGGGGGACTTCCCTCCCCCACGGGCGGTGCCCTTGCCCCAGACCTCATCCTGCCTCCCCTCCTTCATTCATTTACTTCATGCATTCCTCCGGCATCATGGAGCGCCCTTTGTGCAGTGCACACACCCGGCGCCTGTCCTGGGGGCCACGTTCTTGAGGGGAGAGACAGAGACAGGCAATACGAGTCAAGAGGTGAGCTGTGTGGCCCCTTGGAAGGTGCTGCGGCTACAGAAAGGCAAGGGTGTGGAGCAGGCGGCCCAGGGCAGGGCACGCCAGGCTCACACTGCACCACGTGAGCAGTGACGGCCACCCCAGAGGCAGGGAGGGGGCAGGACACACAGTGTCCAGTGGTCACCTGGCATCATCACACCACTCTCCGAGAGAGCCCCCAGCCCACGCCCTGCTAGATCCTGACCCCGTAGCCCTCCAGTCTCCCACCCCAGCACCTTCCTCCACTGCCCGGTCCCACAGCCTGCAGGGCCGCCTGTCCAGCCCACTTCTATGGTACCCCGGCCCATCTAGAGGCTTCTGAGCTTTCCCCTGTGCCAGCGGCTGACAGGCCTGCGTCCATTCGTGAAGGGGAGCACACAAGGCCAGGGTGGGCAGGTTCAGGGGGTGCAGACCAACCAGCTTGGGGAGCCTAGTGCCAACCCACCCACTAGGTGCGGAAGAGGGGCTGAGTGAGGCCAGCCATTTCCCACCCTGGCCACTTGGGGGTCAGAGCAGGGGGCACAAAAGGCCAGAGTCAGGTAAGACGGAGTTTTGGGAACACTGGTGAGCCACCCCAGGAGGGTGAGGGCAGCGGAAGTCCTGCTAAAGCTGTGTTCTGGGCACCCCACACCCAGGGGCTGGCTGTCCAGGAGGCCTAGGGGGACTCCTGAAGGAGGGGGTGGCCAACAGCTATACCTGCCTTCCTTCGTTGCCCCTTCCCCGACTGTCCCCATCAGTGCCTAACCCAGGAGGCAGCCCCCAGAGCCCACCCTGGCCTCAGCACACCCTCCTGCTGTCCTGCCTCCAGCCCCGCCGGCTCCCCGCTCTGTCCTCTCCTCTCCCTGGGTGGTCGCCCATCCTGTTTTGATGACGCCTTCAGGTAGGGGCTACCCAGAGGGTGCTGCGGCCCGACCTTCCCCAAACTAGGGTTCCACTGTCCACTTGGCAGCTACAGACCCAGACTTGACACCCGAGCCCGCACCCCTTCCCCATCCGCCCCTCTCCGTGCCCAGAGGCCGTCAGGGAGATGTGCACACACACACATCTGGTCCAAGGAGCCTCTGGTGGCCGCGCACAGGTGTGCACCTGCACGACACCCACCCAGCTGTCCCCAAACATCACTGCGTTTACTGAATTAATGAGAAGAAAACACTGAAGGAAGTCTCTCTCCTGATTCGGGCCCCTCTCCCCACCTCCACTGCATACCTGGGCTGGCCCACCCACCGTCTCCCACCTGGATTATGAGAGTCCCCTCCAGGCGCTGCTCCCCCACACCCCCACGCTGCTTGTTCAAACCCTCCTGTGCCTCCCCCACCCCCACAATGGCTGCCCTGCCGCCCCAGGGCCTCTGCGCACAGTTCCCCTGCCTGGGGCACTTCCGCCCAGACTCCTGTGTCACCTACCAGGGGCTTCCCTGTCACTTGGAAGCCCCCACCTGCTGGTCTCTACCCATCTGATAGCCTCAGCCTGCGGTCCCCGCTGGAATGTGGCTGGAGGTGGGGCGGAGACTTGGAGTCTGCTCACTGCGACGCCCTTAAAACGGAGCTGGGCATCCAGGACCCCGTCACCACAGTGAATGAACAAACCACCCGGGACCCCCTCCTGGGATGCCAGGAGGACCAGCCGAGCCACGGAGTGAGCACGGATGAAGCCTGGCAGCCATTCTGTCCACACCAAGGATTTGGGAATTGATCCTGGGAGTGAAGGGAGGCCAGAGTTTTTTGTTTTGCCGATTTCCCTTCCACAGTGGTCCTTTTATTTTTTTATTTTTTTTTTTGAGATGGGGTCTCGCTCTGTCGCCCAAGCTGAAGTGCAGGGGTGAGATCTCGGCTCACTGCAACTTCTGGGTTCAAGCGATTCTCCTGCCTCGGCCTCCCGAATAGTTGGGATTACAGGCGTCTGCCACCATGCCCAGCTAATTTTTGGATTTTTAGTAGAGACGGCATTTCAACATATTGGCTAGGATAGTTTCGAACTCCTGACCTTGTGATCCACCCGCCTCAGCCTCCCAAAGTGCTGGGATTACAGGCGTGAGCCTCCTCACCCATCTGGTCCTTTTATTTTTTTATTTATTCATTTTAAGATGGGGTTTCACCATGATGGCCAGGCTGGTCTTGAACTCCTGAACTCAGGTGATCCACCCACCTTGGCCTCCCAAAGTGCTAGGATTACAGGCGTGAGCCAGCGCGCCTGGCCCCGGTCCTTTGATTTTAAACAGGATTCAGTCTCAGGGAAGAACTGTGGGCTGTGATTGTTTTGGGTAAAATGTTTGGAAGCCTGGCTGTTCAGCCAGGGAATCTGGGGACCTACAAGCTCAGTTATGGGAAAGGGCTCTGGATACAAATCACCTGTGCCCCCTGCCTCCCACCAGCCACCTGCTCCGGGGCGGCACAACCTCTCAGGGCCTGCCTACAAGGGGTCCCTGTGCCACACGGGCAGGTGGCCAGAGAGAAACATGGGGAGGCACCCGGCAGAGCAGCAAGTAGCCTCCCTGCCAAGGAACCCGAGACCTGGAGGACATGGGATGCCTGGACCTCAGCGAGCATGGAGCTGCAGTGAAGCAGAGACAGGATGAGGTACTAGCACCTGGTGGCCTGAAATGTACCACAGCCACCGCCATACCGACGCCCGTTACCGTAAATACCGAGAATGGCCGCACTGATGCTCCCTGCCCAGTGCCCTCCTGGACATAGGCGCTGCTGGGGCGAGAGATGCCTGCCACTCATGGCTTTGTCACCATGTCATGTCACCAGGTCTCACTGCTGCCCCCAAAGGGACCCTTCAGCCCTTGCTGTCCTCCCTTCCTCCGCCAACCCTAAGGGCCAGGCCCTCAGCAGCTTCTCGGCAGGGTGGTGCCTCTCTACTGCCCTCCACACTTGCCCTTCACAGCCATTTCCAACCAGGGGCCAAAATGACCATGTCAAGTCGCAAATCCCATCCCTGGCTTACCTGCCAGGCTGGTGAACGACCCACCGCGTCCATGTGCCGGCTCAAAATCAAGCCAGGAGAAACCCACGAGCTGCCAGGAGATGCCAGCCATGGCCGTCATTCATGGACCCCTTCTCAACCTGCCTGGCTGCACTGGGGTGCTGGAGGGTATACACAGCCTCATCTTCTTGCAAGTGGCCCACTCAGACCCCAGCCTCCTTCGGCCCACTCTGCCGCCCCCACACTCCATTCACCACCATCTGCTGCAAGCCCCCGAGGAGAGGCACCCACCAGGTGCTCGGTGGCTTTCTGGAGTGAGCTGGCCAAGACCTAGCATGAGACAGGGAGGCCGGTAGCCTCCAAGGGCAGCCAGAAGGGGCTGAGGATTGGGGCCAGAGAGAGACGGAAGAGAAGGCAGGATCTCTCTTTTTTTTTTTTTTGTTTTGAGATGGAGTCTCGCTGTCGCCCAGGCTGGAGTGCAGTGGTGCAATCTTGGCTCACTGCAACCTCCGCCTCCCAGGTTCAAGCAATTCTCCTGCCTCAGCCTCCTGAGTAGCTGGGATTATAGGCGCGCGCCACCACGCCCAACTAATTTTGTATTTTTAGTAGAAACAGGGTTTCACCATGTTGGCCAGGCTGGTCTCGAATTCCTAACCTCTGGTGATCCGCCTGCCTCGGCCTCCCAAAATGCTGGGATGACAGGTGGGAGCCACCGTGCCCGGCCTCAGGTCCTCATTTTTAGGAGGCACGAGGCTTAGTGCAGGAAGGAAAGTGCAGGGCTGGGGAGTTGAGGTTTGGAGCAGCGTAACCCCTTCACCCCATTTCACAGAGGAGGAAAGTGAGGCCCAGAGGCAGGAAGTGGCTTGCCCATGGTGGATACTTCCTGAGAGCTGAGGGGCTGCCCTGGCAGGTACTCTGCCTGCGGGCTCCCACCCCGTCTTGGTGAAGATCCTGAAAGACGGGTCATCCACATTTCAGATGAGGAAACTGAGGCCTGGGACTGTCTCTGAGAGCTCATCTGTGCCAGAGAAGCTGAGTTCTTGCCAGGTGGCTTCCTCTCAAGGGCCCTGGTGTCCCCTTCTGTGAAATGGGCGGGGGGTGGGGGGGGGACGCGGCCATCTGGTGTTTTCCAAGCTTTCTTTCACAGTAGAACCCTACCTCCGAACCAACACCTGCATGGGACCCTCTACGTGAAACAGAAGCACGCAGGCCCGCTCTGTCTAAACACGGTTCCCACAGCCTCCCACTGGCAGCCGAGGCACTTCTGAGAGCCTTGACACCTCCAAAACACCTCTGCTGGGCAGGTTGTGGGGTGGACGGACAGCAGGGAAGGTGGCCGGGAATTCGGCTAATCCCCTCACCCTACCACCCCCGGCTCAAACCCGTAAATCTCTTCCTTCTTTTTTTTTTTTTTTTTTTTGAGACGGAGTTTCGCTCTTGTTACCCAGGCTGGAGTGCAATGGCGCGATCTCGGCTCACCGCAACCTCCGCCTCCTGGGTTCAAGCAATTCTCCTGCCCCAGCCTCCCAAGTAGCTGGGACTACAGGCACGTGCCACCATGCCCAGCTAATTTTTGTATTTGTAGTAGAGACAGGGTTTCACCATGTTGACCAGGATGGTCTGGATCTCTTGACCTCGTGATCCACCCGCCTCGGCTTCCCAAAGTGCTGGGATTACAGGCGTGAGCCACCACGCCCGGCCCAATCTCTTCCTTCTTACCTTGGTCCAGGCTGCCATCAGCTGTGTTTTTGGGGGTTTTTTTGAGATGGCGTTTCACCCTGTCACTCAGGCTGGAGTGTAGTGGCGTGGCGTGATCTCAGTTCCCTGCAACCTCCACCTCTCGGGTTCAAGCGATCCTCTCACCTCAGCCTCCAGAGTAGCCGGGATTACAGGCACCCGCCACCATGCCCAGCTAATTTTTGGATTTTTAGTAGACACACAGTTTCGCCATGTTGGCCGGGCTGCTCTCGAACTCCTGACCTCAAGTGATCCGCCCACCTGGGCCTCCCAAAGTGTTGGAATGATTATAGGCAGGAGCCACCGGGCCGGGCCTCCCCAGCTGTCTTTCATACAACTGTTTCCCCATCCCCAGGGACTCCCAGCCTCTGTTTCTGACCTCTACAAGCCTCACTCCACCTGGGCGCCAGAGCGCACTTCTGCACACACAACCAGCTGCAGCCCACCCAGCACTCTAGCAGGCTGCCCCTTCCTCCACCTGGGCCCAGCCCCAGCTCCTTTTCCTGGGCCCACCTCAGGGCCTTTGCACTTGCTGACATCCCCTCCACCTCCACTATCACTCACTGCTTTCTCCAGGTAATTAGATACCTGCCTCCCTGCTGGGGTGGGGGCTTCTTCAGGCCCACAGAGCCTGCCTTCCTGACCACACTGTGCCCTCCCAACTGCCACACCCTGGGACACCCAGGGCAGAAACACTTAACCAGTGAATGATCTCGATTCCCATGGGTGAGTGGTCACCTCCAGAGCCAGCCGCTCGCTGGAGACCTGGGGTCTGGGGGTGACCATGCCAGACACCTACTGCTTCCAACCTGAGCAGGAGTCAAATGCCAGTTTTAAAAAGTCTTTGGGCTTAAGGGTGCTTGGAAACGGAGCTCAACTTCCTAACTGCTCACAGGGAAGGGAGGCCTCTTCTCCAAAATGACCCAGAGGCTGGGCAGAGGGGACATTCATTTTGTGGAGGAGTGGGGCATCTCAAGTCAGCCCAGGCAGAAGAGGCAGGACGGGGGACACTCAGCCAAATCCAGGGCTCCTCTCCACCACCCAGACATCCTGGCCTGGCCCTCAAGGCGGTCCCTCCCTGCTGACCCAGCCTCCTCTCTGCTTGGGTGGCCAGTCTCACACCCGGGGCCACTCCAGGCGGCTCAACTTCAAGGATTCTGCAAGTCCCCATCAGCTGTAACAAGACTCTCCACCTCCTGGGCACTTTTAACAGCATTGCAAACTGCCCCGTGCCCTTCCTGCGGGACGATCACAGCTCCAAGCTCCCCACCTGGAGAGCGCATTCGGTTGCCTCCCCACACCGAGAGATCTCAGCCCCATCACGGCCCTTCCTCCACCTGCGCGGTGGAACCTGTCCCTACTAGCTTGAGAGCTCCTGGTACCTACGGCCTGGAGCCACACCCAGAACAAGAGGGGCCCCCAATATGCACTCTTTGGTATCAAGAAAGGCACTCCATTGCCCCCACCCGCCCCCGGACTGTGAACTTGTGCGGCTTCCCCAGGGGCCCCACACAGCAGCTGGGGCCAGGGCAGACAGGTGGCCGCGCGCCCCTCCAGCCACCCTCAAGCTCCTCCCCAGGCGCCCGGGGTCCCCGAGCCGCCACTCTCGCGCGTCCCGGAAAACTTCGCCTCCCTCGATCCCCGCGCGTCCGCAGCCTCGCGCACCCACGTCTCGGGGAGGCCTCGCGACCGCCGATTCCCGCTCGGGGATCTCGCGCGCCCCCTCAAATCTCGCGCCCTCGGGTTTCGCACGCCCCCGCCAATCTCGCGACCCCCGCAGCCGCACCGGTCTCGCGCGTCCCCTCCGGTCTAGCGTCCCACGGGCCGCCCGCCACCCCTCAACTCCTGCGACCCTGCGGGGTCTCGCGCGCCCCCCGCCAATCTCGCGCCCCTCGGGGGTCGCGCGCCCCCGTGAATCTCGCGAGCCCCGTCGCCCGCGCCCACGTGCCCCGCGCGCTGCCCGCCCGCGCCGGAGCCCACGGAAGAGCGCGGACGCCGAGCCCCGCCCCTGACCCCGGCCCCGCACTCACTTCTCGCGGGCCTGGCTGTCGGAGGGCACGGCCGAACCCTTGCCCCCCTTGGCGTACATGCTGCTCCGCGCCGCCGCCGCGGGGGCCCACACCTGTCAGGCGGCGCCGCGGGCCGCGCTCGCCGTCGCCATAGCTACCCCGCGCCCCGGGCCTCACCGCCCCGAGCCCCGGGCGGGCACCGCGGACATTGTCCGCGCGGGGGAGCTCCCGACGGCCGTGGCGGCGGCAGCAGCTGCGGCTCCAGCTCCGGCCCCGGCCGCAGGGTGGCTTTTTTTCCTCCCTTCCCTCCGCGCGGGCTGTTCCGGGAAGCGCGCGCTCCCCTCCTCCCGCTGCGCGCGCCCCCGCTTGTTGCCTCCCCGCCGCCCGCGGGCGCCGCTCTTAAAGGGGCGATGGCGGGCGCGCGGGTGGGTCCCGCCCACAGGACCGCGGGCCGGGCGCGCACGCGCAGTGCCCGCCTTGGGGGTTGGGGGCGCGGCTACACACTCGCGGGCCGGGATCGGGGACGGCCACCCGGGGACGGACAGCTGATCGCGGCTGCACACGCACGCGCGCACACACAGGTTCACTCACCCCAAATGGGGACAGCCACGCCAGCTGTTGTACACACCCAGCCACACACATTCGCAGCCACACTCAACGTAGCGCTCTACACAACAAAAGTGTACCCTGCTGCTGGAACCACTGCGGGTTGCCCCCTAAAGCCTCAGGCAGTGACACTGAGTGTTGCACCCCGCAGAGCCACCCACGCTCAGCTCGGGTGGGAACCACCGCACACACAGCCCACCCAGCGACACACATACACTGCCACATACCCAGCTCACAGTGGCCGTCCTGGGGCAACTAAAAGCAGGCCACCGCACACAGACCCACAGCCGCACGCAGACACACACTTATACAAGGCCATGCCACAGCTTCCAACGGCCGTGGACAGAGCCCACGCAGTTAACTCGCAGTCACCCTGGGGCGCACTGTCGCGGCCTCCTGAGAACCACACCCTACCCAGATCCACGGTCACACGGCCTGTGGACACTTAGCCAACCGCCCGCAGACACACAACACAGACACAACCCAGGCACAGACACAAAGCTCCTATAGTACCCAGGCTGTGGGAGCCACCATGCACCACCTCCATGTGACACCCGGTGACAATACTAGGTGTTGGGTGACTGCTGGCTGGGCTTCTCAGCCTCGGTGCCGTGAGCTGTAAATGGGGCGCATGCCACCTTTGTTTGCCGGGGTCAGGGTGCAGGCAGTGCCCTCTTCCCCCTCTAGGGCCCTTCATCCCTCCCTTTAGAGAGGGTGGGGGCGGATACTGAGGCAGGGATCCCTGCAGGGCAGGGGTGCCCGGATACCAGTGGGTGGTGTGCGCCTGGACAGGGAAGGGGAAGGCGGTGCTGTTGTGACTCTAGGTCTAGATGTTTCTGTTTGTCACGGCTATGCCTTTCTTTTATGCACGCCCGCGTGTGTGTGCAAACACGCGGCTCCTGTGTGAGTGCACGTGTGCGTCCTTGTGCGTGGGGGGCTAGCAAACACCCAATGATCGCTGTCCCAGCGACTGTCGCTGGCTGCGCGGTGGCAGTTGTGGGTCCGCCGCGGTGGTGCGGGCCGAGCCGCCCAGCCAGGTTGTGCGTACAAGTGTGTGCGAATATGCACTTGTGTGCCTCCGCGCGTGGGTGGGCCGCCCGCCTCCTGGGATCTGTGTGTGGCTGTGCGCTGCTTCGTGTATGTGTGTGTTTGTGTGTGAATGTCTGGACGTGTCTCGCTGCCAGGTGATCCCCCAGATGCCTCCCCCATAGAGGCCAACCCCCCAGTACGTGAGAACCCCCCGCGCCCCCACCCCAAGCTTTCTAGCCGGCGGGAAGTCGGGAGCCGCCGGGGCTCCAGACCCGCGGAGAGGAAGGGAAGGGCAGAGCCAGCCCCAGCCCCGCCTCCTCCCCGAGGGGCCCCGGCACCGGGGGGACGCCAGCCCTTCCCACTTCCTGTCCAGCCAGCCGCCCCCTCCCCCAGCTTCCTCTCTCGCGAGTCTCCGGGCCCCGGCAGGAGGGAGGAGGGGCCGGCACGATTCCACAGGGCCTCGGCCTGGCGCCTGCCCGGAGCCTGGAGGGCCACGGGGGGCGTGGGCTTCGGCGTCCAGGACATTGTCATCTTAATGACCGCCCCCACCACTGCCCCCAGCGCCTACTCCAAACGAGGCACAGAGAGGGTGTGGCCCACCCAAAGCCACACAGAGCCTTGGTGATAACCGGGGCTCCCGGGCCCGGCAGATGCCCCTCTTGCCACCCTCAATTTGATCTCCCAAAGCTCCCTAGCTCCCCAGGACCCTGTGTACCCTGGTTGGGTCCCTCGCCCCCTGTGAGCCGCGGTTCCTTGGGTCAATGTGAGTCTTTTCATCCCATTAAACATGTATTGAGCGCCTACTGTGTGCTGGGCTCCGGAGACCCAGCCGAGACACGTTGCTACCTCTTTTGGAGGCCAGAATCTGCTGGGGGAGGCGGACAGTCAAAAGCTGGCGAGTCAGTCGGACAATTTCAGGGAGTGCCACGTGCGTAAGAAGGAGGGGACCCCTGGTAACAGGACAGGCGACGGCGGGGTCGGCCGGGCTCCCGGGGAAGGGCGGAGGCGGAGGGAGGGAGGGAAGGATGGGAGGAGGGAGGGAGGCGAAGGCGCCGGCGGCCCCGAGAGCTGCGATGGGGGAGGCGCGGAGGGCGGGAGCGATGAGAGCGGTTCTCATGGCAACCTGGAACGATCTCCAAACACAGCCTGGGCGCCGGCGGGAAAGTGCGAGGGGAGAGGGCCCCGGGTCCCACGCGGCGTCGGGGAGGCTGAGCCGCACGCACTCCCAACCAGGGCGCACGCCTTGCGGGGGCAGAATCCGCAGAAAGGGTCCCCCACCCATGCGAGGGACAGGCAGGGCGGGGAGGAAAAATTAATAACGGGGAGGGGAGGGGTGGATTGGAAAGCTCTGGGATGGAACGTTCGGACTGTAGTCACAGCAAGTGCTAAGGCCCTGAGGTGGGTACATGGCGCAGGTGCTGGACGCAGACACAAGACGCAGCGGGAAGAGGGGGATGATGGCAGGGAGCGCAGAGAGCTGGGCCACGCCCAGCGGGGGGGGGCGTGAGATTTTTTCTAAGAGCAATAGGGAGCCATGGAAGGGTGTGGAGCATAGAGGAGAGGTTGGGCTCTGCCTCACGAGTTTAAGAAGCTCCATGGGAGGCCGCACGTGGTGGCATCCTGTGCTTGTTGTCCCAACACTTCAGAGGCCGAGCCAGGAGGATCCCTTGAGCCCAGCAGGTGGAGGCTGCAGTGAGCTGTGATCTTGCCACTGCACTCCAGCCTGGGCGACAGAGCAAGACCCTTTCTAAAAGCTAAAAAACCTAAGAAGCTCCGTGGGGTTGCCAGCGAAATCAAGGTGGCACAGAGAAGGCAGAGACATTGCCTCGGGAAGGGGCCCAGGTAGACCAGGGTCCAGGGCCGGGGGCAGGGCTGCCCTGGCCGAGCTGGGTCTGTGTTTGTTGGGGTGGGCAGTGGTGAGTCACCCACCATGGATGTCCCCTAAATACGGGTCGGGGCCTGTGCCTGGGGGAGTCCGAAGGAGACTCTGCTTGTAGGGCAGGGGGCTGTCAGGAGGAGGCAGCCGAAATCTCTACCCTCACCTGCATCCTACCGGCACAGTCCCACCCGCCAGCCTTGACCCTAGCGGTTCCTGCCGCCTGAAACTCTGGTTCTCTGGCTTCTGGCCTGGCCAACGGAGGCTCCTCCTTCCGCCAAGGGTTCTCTTGGGTCCTCCTGATGGAGGAGGCCAACTCCTGCTCTTCCTCCCCCTCTTCATCTCCCTCCTCTGCTTCCTCCTCCTCGCCTCCCTCCTCCTCTCCCTTCTCCTCTCTCTCCCCTTCCTCCTCCTCATCTCTCTCGTCCTCCTTCTCCTCCTCCAAGCCTTCCTTGGGCACTGCCTCCACATGACTCTTTCTGCACAGTCCCTAGTTGAACTTGGCAGTGTTCAGATGAAATAACGCATCCCGTCCTCAGCTGGCCGCCTCCGCCTTCCTCTGGGTCCTGTCTCCTTGAGGACACAGCGGTGGGGGGCCCACGAGTACCGCCGAGGAGGCCAGATTGGGTTTTCCTGCTGGTGGTTTTTCCTCTCCATAGGAGGCGGAAGCGGCCTCCCTCCCTCCCTCCTCATTAAAGTGGGGGGCGGTCTGGGAGGGGCCAGGCCTGGGACTCGCGGCCCCTGTAAGCCCCTCCCCAGCCGTGCGTGGGAGGCGGCCACAGCTGGGAGCCGGGTCTGCGCTAGGAGACGGTTTCCTCTCAGAAGCCGTAATTATGGGTAATTTTCTGAATGCAACACAAAAATTAAAACCCAAACAACAGCAGGGTGGGAGCAGCCACAGCAGCTGGTGAACAAGGGGGTAGGCCGGGGGCGGTGTGGGCTGGTGGGAGGAGCTGGGCCTTCAACCCAGGCAGGCTGGGGGTGATCAGGCAGCCTCACTCCTGCACAGCCAGGCAGGGTTTCGGAAATGGGGACTGGACCACAAGAACAATTGCCTGGAGGCGGAAATTCCCAGATAGAGGCTCTGGGCCTGGATTTGAACTTGGCTGTGCTCCGGCTCACTGTGTAACCTTGACCGGGAGACAGCTGAACTTCAGTGACCCCTCCAAGCCATGGGGTCATGCCACCAATCCCACAGGGCTGCGAGGGACCCCGGGTGACAGAGCAGATGCAGGAGGGCCTGGCTGAGGAGCATCTATCTGCCAAACCTACACCCTCCCACCCTCGTGTCCGTCCTCCACAAAGCTTAACCAAAGCTGGGCACAATGCTGTGCTTCTGGCACCTTCTGTAGCTCCCACTCGCCACACATCCAAGCCGCACCTCTCTGCCCTGCACTTGAACTCCAGAGTCCGACTAACCCTTGGGAACTGGTGCGTCCAGCTTCAGTCATCCGGTAAAGTGTCGCCGCCAGACCAAAGAAGGAGGCCGCATTTCTAATTTTTCTTTTTAGAGATGGGAGTCTCACTCTGTTTGTTGCCCAGGCTGGAGTGCAGTGGCGAAATCATAGCTCACGGCAGCCTCCACCTCCCGGCTTAAGCGATCCTCCCACCTCAGCCTCCCAAGTAGCTGGGACCAAAGGCATGCGCCACCACGCCCAGCCATCATTTCTTCTCCTCATTTTACAGATGGGGAAACAGGCTTGTAAAGGAACCAAGGATGTCATGTGAGCCACCCATAGGTGACACCCCACCCATCGGAGTGCCTCTAGTACCTGTCTGGTCTGGGAGACTCGAGGTGTCTCTTGGAAATCCCAGGTCTGGGAGGAGGGTCTGGAGCAGCTGCTGGTAACCCCGGGTGCACGCTGGTTGCAGAGGACCCCGGGCCTCACCACGTGGCTACACTCCCTACCGCCGGCCTCTGCTTCTCCTCACCTGTAGCTTTCTCTGGCCGAGGGAATGCCCTTTCTTTTCTTTTCTTTCTTTTTTCTTTTTAGAGATGGGAGTCTCACTCTGTTGCCCAGGCTGGAGTGCAGTGGTGAAATCATAGCTCACGGCAGCCTCCACCTCTGGGCTCAAGTGATCCTCCCACCTCAGCCTCCCGAGTAGCTGGGACCGCAAGTGTGCACCAGCTAATTTTTTTGTAGCGGTGGGGGGTGGGTCTGACTTCGTTTCCCAGGCTGGTCTCGAACTTCCGGCCTCAAGCGATCGTCTTGCCTCAGCCTCTCAAGTAACTGCAGCTACAGATGTGTGCCCCTGTGCCCAGATTCCGCCTCTCTTCTTTTTTTTCTCTTTTTTTGAGACAGAGTCTTGCTCTGTCACCAGGTGCCAGGCTGGAGTGCAGTGTGGCCATCTCGGCTCACTGCAGTCTCCGCCTCCTGGGTTCAAGCAATTCTCCTGCCTCAGCCTCCCGAGTAGCTGGGACTACAGGCACGTGCCACCATGCCCGGCTAATTTTTGTATTTTTAGTAGAGACGGGGTTTCACCATGTTGACCAGGACGGTCTCGATCTCTTGACCTCGTGATCCACCCGCCTTGGCCTCCCAAAGTGCTGGGATTACAGGCGTGAGCCACCGCGCCTGGGCCTTCCTGGAAAACTTGTTTGTTAATTTTTGCACATTTATTGCCCCAGGAACCCTTGAGCTCCACGAGGGCAGGAGATTTACAGGTTTTGTTTTGTAGAGAAGGGAGGGGCATCTCACCATGTTACCCAGGCTGGTCTCGAACTCCTGGCCTCAAGTGATCCTCCTGCCTTGGCCTCCCAAAGTGCTGGGATTACAGTGATGAGCCACCGGGCCTGGTTGAAATTCGTGTTTTGTTCAGGGATGTACCCCTAGTGCTTATAACACATTCTGGCATACAGTAGGTGCTCAACAAATATTTGTTACTGAGCAAATAACTCAAGCTTACCAGTGTCCCCTCTGTGCTAAACTTCCTGTGCGGCCCAGGGAGTTTTCTGCCTTTGCCAACGCAGCCAGCACGGCCTTGATACAACGTTCCAAGTATCACCACTGGAGGGCAGCAGAGACTCAAAGTAGCAACTCCTGAGCGTCCCAGCAGGTCCCGCCCCAGCACCCCCTTGAAGCCGCCCTAAACTGAGCCCCAAGTCAGCTTACAAATGTATATCTTCCTATTTCTGTATGTAATTAATTAATGGCAAGGAGGAGCTAGATACAGAAACACCACCCAGTCACGTCACACCCCCAAAAAAACTATCCCCATTTTGAACTCCTTCCTACACAACTTTTTTTCTTGTTTGTCCATATTTTTTTCTAGGGAGGCCTTCTTTAGCCCATTTAAAACTGTGGATCACGCTAGGTGCGGTGGCTCACGCCTGTAATCCCAGCATTTCGGGAGGCCGAGGCGGGCGGATCATTTGAGGTCAGGAGTTCCAGGCCAGCATGACCAACATAGGGAAACTCCGTCTCTACTAAAAAAGTACAAAAATTAGCCGGGCATGGTGGCGGGTGCTTGTAGCCCCAGCACTTGGGAGGCTGAGACAGGAGAATCTCTTGAACCCAGAAGGCAGAGGTTGCTGCAAGCTGAGATCTCACCACGGCACTCCAGTCTGGGTGACAGAGCGAGACTTTGTCTCAAAAAAAAAAGAAGAAGGAAAGTAAAAGCATTAAAAAGAATGGCTACAGCCAGGCATGGTAGCTCATGCTTGTAATCCTAGCACTTTGGGAGGCCAAGGCGGGAGGATTGCCTGAGCTGAGGCGTTCAAGACCAGACGGGCAACGTGGAGAAACCCCCGTCTCTACTAACACTACAAAATTAGCCAGTCATGGTGACGCATGCCTGTCATCCCTGCTACTCAGGGGACTGAAGCAAGAGAATTGCTTGAACCCGGGAGGCGGAGGTTGCAGTGAGCCAAGATCGTGCCACTGCACTCCAGCCTGGGCGACAGAGCAAGACTCCATCTCAACAAATAAAAAAAATAATAGTAATAATGGCCACTCCATAGGCAGAGCAGCCCCAAAGCACTATTATTTCCTAATCTTTATAATTTGCTGATTTACGCTGGGCATGTTGGCTCACGCCTGTAATCCCAGCACTTTGGGAGGCCAAGACAGGAGGATTGTTTGAGGCCAGGAGTTTGAGACCAGCCTGGGCAACATAGCAAGACCCTCATCTCTACAAAAAAAAAATCAAACAATTAGCCGAGTGTGGTGAACCTCATCTGTGGGGCCTGCTACGTGATAGGCTAAGCCAGGAGGATCACTTGAGCCCAGGAGGAGGAGGTTGCAGTGAACTGAGACTGCGCCACTGCCCTCTGGCCTGGGTCACAGAGTGAGACCTTCTCTCAAAAAAACAAAACAAAGAGCACTGCCTTAATTTGGTGGCTTAGGCTGAGTGCGGTGGCTCACACCTGTAATCCCAGCACTTTGGGAGGCGGAGGCAGGCGAATCACCTGAGGTCAGGTTTGAGACCACCCTGGCCAACATGGCAAAACCCTGTCTCTAATAAAAATACAAAAATTAGCTGGGCATGGTGGTACACGCGCCTGTAATCCTAGCTACTTGGGAGGCTGAGGCAGGAGAATCGCTTGAACCCAGGAGGTGGAGATTGCGGTGAGCTGAGATCACGCCACTGCGCACTAGCCTGGGGGACAGAGCAGGACTTCTTTCAAAAAAATTTTTTTTGACGGCTTGGTGATGGAGACTCTTAAGTCTAAATTCAGGGGTGTAATTATCTGAGAGGTGATTTCAGAAGCTCTCCTGGGGGGTAAAGAGGCAGGAAGGGAAGGGGCCCTGCAGGGGGCGCCGGCGAGCAGGTTCAACCTGGGCAACCAGGAGCGGGTCCCTTCTCAGGGAGGTGGCACAGAACGTACAGAACAGGTGCCCCTGTTGTCCTACCTGAGGGTGGAGGGAGCGGATGCATTTCAGCCAACTCTCCTTCCGTCTGTGGTTGAGGACAGCTCTCAAGAGAGCCCTGTGGCCCAGTGACGTGGCCTCCTGTGGTCAGAGCAGCTGTCAGCCAAGAAGTGCAAGTCTCTCGGGTGGGACGTGCTTGGCCAACCACGGCTGCCTTAACGCCACGCTTTATTTCCCCACGACTCCCCCAGAGGTATTCAGTAGCTTTTAAAATTTTACTAGAACCTGCCGGGCGGGCACGGTGCTCATGCTTGCAATCCTAGCATTTTGGGAGGCCAAGGCAAGGGAGTTTCTTGAGCCCAGAAGTTTGAGACCAGTTCAGGCCACGTGGCAAAACCCTGTTTACCAAAAAAAAAAAAAAAAAAGAAAAGAAAAATTAGCCAGGTGTGGTGCCGTGTACCTGTAGTCCCCAGTTACTCGGGAGGCTGAAATAGGAGGATCACTTGAGCCGAGGACGTGAGGCTGCAGTGAGCTGTGATTGCACCCCAGGCTGGGAGACTGAGCCAGACTCTGTGTCAAAAAAAGAAAAAATTACTATAACCCACAAGGCCATGTGACCTTAAACGAAGTTCTCCCATGTTATTAAAAAATCATGCTTTAGGCCAGGCACTGTGGCTCATGCTTGTAATCCCAGCACGCTGGGAGGCTGAGGACAGATCACCTGAGGTCAGGAGTTCAAGACCAGCTGGGCCAACATGGTGAAACCTGTCTGTCTCTACTAAAAATACAAAACTTAGCCAGGCGATAGTGATGCGTGCCTGTAATCCCAGCTACTCAGTGAAGGTGAGGCATGAAAATGGCTTGAACCCAGGAGGCAGAGGTTGCGGTGAGCTGAGTTCATGCCATTCCTCTTCAGCCTAGGCAACAGAGCAAGACTCCATCTCAAAAAAATAAATTAACAAATAAAATAGTCGGGGCATGGTAGCTCACCCCTATAGTCTCAGCCCTTTGGGAGGCCGAGGCGGGCAGATCACCTGAGGTCAGAAGTTCGAGATCAGCCTGACCAACGTGGAGAAACCCCATTTCTACGAAAAATAGAAAATTAGCTGGGCGTGGTGGCGCATGCCTGTAATCCCAGCTATTTGGGAGGCTGAGGCAGGAGAATTGCTTGAACCCGGGAGGCAGAGGTTGTGGTGAGCTGAGATCACACCACTGCACTCGAGCCTGGGCAACAAGAGCAAAATTCTGTCTCAAAAATAAGTAAATAAATAAACAAAATAAAAATACAGAGGAGGCAGCTAAGGCACAGAGAGGTTGAGGCGCAGGTCCTAGGTCACACAGCTTTTAAGCGTCTGAGCTGGCCTCAATGATCGTTTGATGAATTAATGCATACAGGTTCGTGATGTCCATGCCAGTCTGCGTTCCAGCTACACCCCTAAGCCCTCCCTGGCCCAGCTCATGGTCATCACACCTATTTCTGGTCCTGATTACTGGCTCCCGAGCCCCCCAGACCCTTCCAGACTCCCAAGCTCTGTTGAGAGCCTCTGCTGCTTGGCTGAGCCCTCCACATTCCCCTGGGAGAGACGACTCCACCACCAGGGGACATGCGGGCACAGGCTTTTTTTTTTTTTTGTAATTTTTATTTTTTAGAGACAGGGTCTCACTCTGTGGCCCAGGTTGAAGTGCAGTGACGCGATCACGGCTCACTGCAGCCTCGACCTCCTGGGCCCAAGGGATCCTCCTCCCTCAGCCTCCTGAGTAGCTGGGACTATAGGTGCACATCACCCTGCCTGACTAATGAAAACATTTTTTTTAGGTAGGGCATGGTGGCTCACACCTGTAATCCCAGCACTTTGGGAGGCCGAGGCAGGAGGATCATTTGAGCCCAGGAGTTCGAGACCAGCCTGGGCAACATGGTGAAACCCCAACTCTTAAAAAAATACAAAGAATTAGCCGGGCATGGTGACGTGTGCCTGCAAACCTAGCTGCTCCGAAGGCTGAGGTGGCAGGATTACCTGAGTCCCAGAGGCCCAGGATGCAGTGAGCTATGATTTTGGCATCACACTCCAGCCAGGGAGTTAGACTGAGACCTTGTCTCAAAAAGAACTTTTGTTTCTTTATTTTGGTCTATGTTAGGCAGGCTGGTCTTGAACACCTGGGCTCAAGCAATCCTCTCAACTCGGCCTCCCAAAGTGCTGGGATTATAGGCGTGAGCCACCACGCCCAGCCTGGATGTCTGAATATCTCTGAAAGTCTCTGGGGATCTCTGAGGGTCTCTGAGGGTATTTGGGAATTTGGGGTTTTTCGAGCATCTCAAGGTTTCTGCCAGGGTCTTTGGGAGTCTCTGAAGGTCTCTAAATATCTCTGAGGGTCTTGGGGGCGTCTGAGGTTTTCTGGGTGTTTCTGAGTGTCTCTCGGTGTCTCTGCATGCCTCTGGTGGTCTCTGAGTGTTTCTGAGGGTCTCCTGGCATCTCTGAATATCCCTGGGTGGTGGACTGGTGTCTGTCTGGGGCCACCTCTGGTGGCTGCCTGGGGGTCTTTGTGTGGACTGGCTGGCCCTTCCTGGGACTCAAGCCCGGGACGGTTTCAGGTACATTGTGGGGCAGCAGAGGGACCACAGGGAGGTGGCCTCTGAAAGTTCCAGGCTCCCTTCAGCCAGGGAGGGGCCAGTGGAGACTTGAACTGCCCCCATTCTCGGAAACCTGAGTGTAGCCAGCTGGGGCTGTGTCAGGAAGGTCCAGACCCCAAGACTCCCAGACCTCTGGATCCCAAGACCCCAGGATCCCCAGGACCCCCAGATCCCAGAACCCTCATATCCTAAGACCCTCAGACCCCATGACTTCAAACTCCAGGGCCCCTAGACTCCAGGACCCCCAGATCCCAAGACTCCCAGACCTCTGGATCCCCAGATTTCAGAACCAGTAGACCCCTGAGACCCCAGCCCCAAGACTCTCAGACCTCTGGATCCCCAGATCCTGAACCCCCCACACATCCCCACCAAACCCCCATATCCCAAGACCCTTAGACCCTAGGACTCCCAAACCTCTGGATCCCCAGACTTCAGGTCCCCCAGACCCCAGGACCCTTAGTTTCTAGGACTCCCAGACCTCAGAGCCCCCAAATCGCAGGATCCCCTCCAGAACCCAGACTGTCAGACTCCAAGACCCCAGCTTCCCCAGACCAACCTCCAAAACTTGCTGTCCCGGACCCCAGGCCTGCCTGCCCCCACCACCTGCAGCCTCGGATCTGGCACTTCCTCATTTCTTTATTTCCTTTTCTAAGCGGCGTCGGAAGTGGACTCCCCTAGTAACCTCCCGGGGCGTGGAGGGCGTGCAGCTGCACGAGGCTCACTGCTGGCTGGGCTCCTCGGTCCCTCTGGTCCTTAGAGGCCCCAGGAGCTCCCCTGCTCCCTCTGCCTACTGAGGACACAGTGAGAAGAGGTCATCTGCAAACCAGGAAGCGATTCTGCTGGTGCCTTGATCTTGAACGTCCCCGCTTCCGGAACTGTGAGGAATACATTTCTGTTGTTCATAAGCCACGCCAGTTTATCGTGGATTTGTTATAGCAGCCTGCACAAACACTTGGAGACATCTGCTCTCTACCCAGGGCTGCTGCCGCCCTCCCACCATGGGGCCTTCGCACATGCTGTTCCCACTCCTGGATGCTGTTCCCTACATCCCCTCCTCCTTACTCCCTAAGGGCTTCCTTGATCATGCCATTAAAAAGTTGCTTCTGGCCAGGCCTAGTGGCTCACACTTGTAATCCCAGCACTCTGGGAGGCCGAGGTGGGAGGATCACTTGAGGTCAGGAGTTTGAGACCAGCCTGGCCAACATGGTGAAACCCTGTTTCGCTCTGCTGCCCAGGCTGGAGTGGAGTGGCACAATCACAGCTCACTGCAGTCACAACCTTCTGGGCTCAAGTGATCCTCCCACGTCAGCCTCTGAAATAGCTGGGAGTACAGGCTGAAGCCACCATGCCTAGCTAATTTTTTATTTTTATTTTATTTTTAGACGGAACCTTGCTCTGATGCCCAGGCTGGAGTGCAGTGGTGCGGTCTCGGCTCACTGCAACCTCCACTTCCCAGGTTCAAGCGATCCTCCAGCCTCAGCCTCCCAAGTAGCTGGGATTACAGGCACCTGGCACCACACCCAGCCTAATTTTTTTTTTTTTTTTTTTTTTTTTTGTATTTTTAGTAGAGTCGAGGTTTCACCATGTTTGCCAGGCTGGTCTCGAACTCCTGACCTCAAGTGATCCTCCCACCTCGGCCTCCCAGAGTGCTGGGATTACAGGCGTGAGGCACCACACCTGGCGGACCTAGCCATTTTAAATTGCACAATTTGGTGGTGTTTTTCCACATTCATAATGTTACGCGACCATCACCTCTATCTAATTCCAGAATGTTTCCATCACCCCAAATAGAGACCCCACCCTGTTAGCAGTGACTTCTTCCTGTTCTCTCTCTCCCATCTCCTGGCAACCACTGACCTGCTTTGTCTGTATGTATTTGCCCATTTGGGATATAACTTTTTTTTTTTTTTTTTTTTTTGAGACGAAGTTTCACTCTTGTCACCCAGGCTGGAGTGCAGTGGCGCGATCTTGGCTCACTGCAACCTCAGCCTCCCAGGTTCAAGTGATTCTCCTGCCTCAGCCTCCCGAGTAGCTGGGATTATAGGCACTGCCACCATGCCCGGCTAATTTTTTTATTTTTAGTAGAGACGGGGTTTCGCCGTGTTGGCCAGGCTGGTCTCAAACTCCTGACCTCACGTGATCCACCTGCCTCGGCCTCTCAAAGTGCTCAGATTACAGGCGTGAGCCACCGCGCCTGGCCTATTTGGGTTATTTCATGTAAATGAAATCATACGACACGTGGCCTCTAGGAACCGGCTTCTTGCACTCAACGCGACGCCCTCTAGTTTCGTTCCAGTGGCAGCGTGGCTCAGGGCTTCTTCTTCGTGGCTGAATCATGTCCCCCTGCACGAATGAGCCACGTTTTCTTATTCGCTCCTCGGTTCACACCGTACACATGCAAATGTGCCGGGAGGAATTCCCAGAAGCGGGTCTGCTGTGTCAGCAGGCGCATGAGTTTGTTGTTCCGGTGGCCTGTGCCGCGGTCCCCTCCAGCAAGGCTGCACCAGGGACACACCCCACAGCCCGACTGGCACGGAAGATCACTGCACTGTTGGATTTTTGCCAATCTGATCGGTGAAGACAGTTTGTGATTTGTAGTTTTCTTATTAGGAATGAGCTTTTTCTTTTCTTTTCTTTTCTTTCTTTCTTTTTTTTTTTTTTTTTTTTTCTTTTGAGACAAGTCTCGTTCTGTTGCCCAGGCTGGAATGCAGTGGAGTGATCTCAGTTCATTGCAGGCTCCCCCTCCTGGGTTCAGACGATTCTCCTGCCTCAGCCTCCCAAGTAGCTGGGACTACAAGGGTGTGCCACCACGCCCAGCTAATTTTTGTATATTTTAAAGTAGAGACGGGGTTTCACCATGATGGCCAGGCTGGTCTCGAACTCCTGGGCTCAGGCGATCTGCTCACTTCGGCCTCCCAAAGTGCTGGGATGTCAGGTGTGAGCCACGGCACTCGGCAGGAATGAGCGTTTTTGGACATGTCAAAGAGCGGTTTCCGGCTTTTGCTTCAAGGTCTCAGTTCAAAGCCTTTGACCATTTCTCGGAGTTGGGAGGTGGAAAGGACAGAGGCTGAGGAGAGGGAAAGTGTGGGGGAGTAGACTCCCAGCCCCCCAGGTCCCGGAGAAGCTGCCACGCATTTGACAGCTGTGGACACGGAGGCACAGCACAATTAAGGTGGCACCGTGAGTCGGGCTGGCGGAGGTTGGAACCTGGTCTGCCTGACACCAGGTTCAGGAGAGACCTTCTCCCAGCCCCTTCCTCAGTCTCACTTTTGTCACTAATACCCCTCCAGTCTGCCTCAGGCCTCCATCTGCTTCTGGGACCTCAGTCTCCTCCCCATGTTGCCCACCCAGACACCAGGCTCACTCCTGAGGGAGTTCTTCAGCCAGTGCCCCTCTGCCCACATACTGCCTTGGCTCCATGTGACCCCTTCCCCCACCGCCAATTCCTTCTATCCTCTCCACTCCTAATGGTGCTATTCTAGGCAGCTACATTTTCCCAAGCTCCTGGGACCCCCCTCACTGTCCCCTCCAGCATAGAGGTGCCATTGTGCAAGGACTCAGTGGGAGAGGCTTGGAGGAGATTGGAGAGCCAATGACAGGTTTAGGGAAACTTAGAGAACTCCTACTCATGCATTGAAGCCCCACTGTAATGTCTTCTCCTCCAGGAAGCTTCCAGGATACTGTCCTTCCCTCCGGACCTTCTTTGACTGCATGGCACTAGGAGTGTCTGTGTCCAGCTCTGCCTTCTCTTAAGACACCTCCTTGAGGACCTGTCCAGGGCTAAGGCTTCTTGGGGGCCCAGCGTGGGTGATGTTTGTTGAATGAATAAATGACTGCATGAGCTGGGAGTCAATCGAGCTGCGATCTGGAAGTGAGTTGAGGTGGCACTCAGTTGGGGTGGTAATAGGGGACATGAAGTCACTGGGCTCTCTCAAGAGGGAAGTGGGACCCTGGACCGCCCCTCCTCCTCGCGCTCCTCCTCCGGTGAGAACCTTAAGGCCCTGCAAGGGGGCGGGTCTCTGTCTTCATTCTTCCCCTCTCCTCTCCACCCAGACACCAGTTCCTCTTCCCGCTGCTGAGTCGCGGTGCAGAGCCAGAGAAACGCCAGGGACCCCAGAAGCGCCGCGGAGGGTGCTGGTCGCTGCAGCCGGTATCCAGGTGCGCCAGGACGCAGCCCCTGGGTGCTGTGGCTTTTCCAGTATCGCCGAGGCAAAAGTGTGGCCGTGGGACCCAAAAGGTAGGCCCGAGGCTCTAGAACTTGCACCTGTGCGGGGACCGTCAACCAGAGCTGGGGGGAGCCTTTCGGGAGAGTGGGAGCCCCCACTCTCCCTATCCCAGGGCTTCCCAGCGACCTGCGGTTCCGGGAGAGACGTGGGGAGCGGGATCGGGGGCGGGGCCGTTTCCAAGGCAACCGCTTATTTGCATAGGGTCCGGTCCTGGCCAAAGAGGGCTCCCAAAATGTCCAGGACGTAGCAGAAGGGGTTAACTGGGACCGGGTCTCCTCTTCGCCCTCCAAGCCCGCTAGGCACCGGGGTTACCTACCCATTTCCCGGAAGGGGAAACTGAGGCAGCCAACCAGCCCGAGGAGGCGACCAGACCCGGGCTGCCTTTTACCATTTCAGAAGCGGCTTGCGCTGGTCTGAGCTATAGCAGTGAACTCCAGCGGTGAAGGCGAGCGCGGCCGCAGGGCTGAGGTCGGGGCTTGGATTCCGGTGTCTCTGTGTAGGTGGCTTGAATGGGGGGCGCCCTGGCCTGGACGCTGCTGCTGCCGCTGCTGCTGCCGGAGTCGGACGGCCAGGACCTGTCGTGCGCTGTCGCCTCCGCGGATGTGGACTGGAACAAGGAGTTCAGTGACACGTGCCTGAACTTCAGCGGCCTCGGCCTGAGCCTGCCCCAGAACCAGTCTCTGCAGGCCCGCGAAGTGCGTCTCCTGGACCTGTCTGCGAACGGGCTGCGGGAGCTCCCAGCGACCTTTTTCGCCGGCCTGAGGAGGCTTCAGCTCCTGAACGTGCTGCAAAACCCCCTGTCCCGTGTGGACGGGGCGCTGGCCGCCCGCTGTGACCTGGCCCTGCAAGCCGACTGCGGCTGCGCCCTGGCATCCTGGCACCAGGTCCGGAGAGACAACTGCTCTGGCCAGGCGCCCCTGCTCTGCCGGGACACAGCCACCGGCTCCCAGCGCAACCTGTCTGCCTTCCTGGAGGTCAGCTGCGCCCCCGGCCTGGCCCCTGCGACCATCGCGGCGGTGGCGGCCAGCGGGTGCCTGCTCCTCGGGCTTGCCATCGCCGGCCCCTTGCTGGCCTGGAGACTGTGGCGACGCCGCGTGGCCAGAAGCCCGGACCTGGACAAGCCCTGGGCTGCTCAGGATGGGCCCAAGCCCGGTTCAGGCTTGCAGCCACGGTACAGCAGCCGGACCTCCCGCAAGCCCCAAGTGGTCACCCCACCCCGCCCCTCCACTCCTGACTACGAAAACATGTTTGTGGGCCAGCCAGGAGCCGAGCACCAGTGGGCCGGACAGGGGTAAGTAACCCATGAAGACACCTGCCGAAATGGCAAATAGCAAAGCTCCACACACAGACGACCCGGGTTCAGATCCCAGCTCTGCCGGGAGCAGTGGCTCATGCCTGTAATCCCAGCACTTTGGGAGGTCGAGGTGAGCGGATCACGAGGTCAGGAGTTCGAGACCAGCCTGGCCAACATAGTGAAACCCCGTTTCTACTAAAAATACAAAAAAAAAAAGAAAAAAGTTAGCCTGGCATGGTGGCATGCGACTGTAGTCCCATCTACTGGGGAGGCTGAGGCAGGAGAATCGCTTGAACCCTGGAGGCAGAGGTTGCGGTGAGCTGAGATTGTTTCATTGCACTCCAGCCTGGGCGACAGGGTGACACTCTGTCTCAAAAAAAAAAAAAAAAAAAAAAATAGGCCGGGCGTGGTGGCTCACACCTGTAACCAAGCACTTTGGAGGCCAAGGCGGGCGGATCACCTGAGGTCGGGAGTTCAAGAACAGCCTGACTAACATGGTGAAACCCTGTCAAAAAAAAAACAATAACAACAACAAAATAACAAAAAAAATCCCAGCTCTGCCACTTTCAAGCTGTGGGATCTTAGGTGAGTAGCTTTACTTCTCTAAGCCTCGGTCTCCTCACCTATAAAATGGAAGAAGACTGGCTCACACCTGTAATCCCAGCACTTTGGGAGGCCAAGGCAGGCAGATCACTTGAAGTCAGGAGTTCGAGACCAGCCTGGCCAACACAGTGAAAACCCATCTCTACTAAAAGTACAAAAATTATTTTGTATAAGCGTGATGGCAGGTGCCTGTGGTCCCAGCTACTAGGGAGGCTGAGGCAGGAGAATCACTTGAACCAGGAGTCAGAGGGTGCAGTGAGTCAAGTTCATGCCATTGCACTCCAGCCTGGGTGACAGAGCGAGACTCCACCTCAAAAACAAAATAACATAAAATGGGGGAGAATTACAGCCCGCATCTTAGCGTGTCGGAGTAAGAATTAAGCGAGTTCCCATATATGGCACAGATTTCCCCTTCATGACCTGTAAACACAGTTTCTGGCCGCCAAGGATGGGGAGAGAGGAGGCGACTGCTTGGGCAGAGTTGGGGCTCTGTGGTGGCCATCAGCAGCGTAAGCACAGATCCCGTGTGACCCAGGGCTGTCTCTGAACCTCCATTTCCGTCTCCATAGAATGGGGACAGCCCCCCATGTCCCCATGACACACATGAGATGCTAAAGAGATGCCCTACAAAGTCCCATCACCTCTAGATGACTTTTTTTTTTTTTTTTTTGAGATAGTCTCACTCTCTGCCCAGGCTGGAGTGCCGTGGTGTGATCTCAGCTCACTGCAACCTCCACCTCCCAGGTTCAAGTGATTCTCCCACCTCAGCCTCCCGAGTAGCTGGGACTACAGGTGTATGCCACCATGCCCGGCTAATTTTTAAAATATTTTTAGTAGAGATGGGGTTTCACTGTGTTAGCCAGGATGGTCTCAATCTCCTGACCTCCACTCGCGTCAGCCTCCCAGAGTGCTAGGATTACAGGTGTGAGCCACCACGCCCAGCCTAATTTTTATATTTTTTGTAAAGACGGGGGTCTTGCTATGCTTCTCAGACTGGTCTCAAACCCTTGGCCTCAAGCGATCCTCATGTCTCAGCCTCCCAAAATGCTGGGATTATGAGCGTGAGCCACCACAGCTAGCCTCTAGATGATTTTGCTGGGCTTAGACAAATGAGTTGAACTTTTCTAGGTTGGGGGTGGGTGTAGTGACTCACGCCTGTAATCCCAGCACTCTGGGAGGCCAAGGTGGGCAGATCACCTGTGGTCAGGAGTTCAAGACCAGCCTGACCAACATGGTGAAACCCTGACTCTACTAAAAAATACAAAAATTAGCCAGGTGTGGTGGTGGGCGCCTGTAATCTCAGCTACTCAGGAGGCTGAGGCAGGTAGAATCGCTTGAACCGAGGAGGTGGAGGTTGCAGTGAGCTGAGATGGCGCCACTGCACTCTAGCCTGGGTGACAGAATGAGACTCTGTCTCAAAAAAGAAAAAAAAAAAAAAAGCTTTTCTGGGTTGGAAAAGGTAGTGCAGGGAATTTCAAGGGATGGGACCCCCCTCAGGGGCAGACACCCAGAGGTGGAAAAGAACAGAGAATTTGCTGTGAGTGGTTTTTGAGAGGGATGACTTGAAAGCTGAGGCCTGAGGGGAACAGGGAGGACCGAGCTGGAAGGGACCACGTCATGGGTCGGGGCTCTGTTTGGACAGTAGGGTTCATGCCAGGAGGTGGGGAGGCTACCGGGAGACCACTGCTGAGAAAGGAGGGAATACGCAAAGCAGATGTAGACACGGCTCAAAAGCAGAAGTGGTCTGCAGCAGGGTGCTGAAGACATGGCGCACAAAGGCAGCTTCTGCTCTGATGCTCACTGCGGCCTCCCTGTCCCCGAGGTTACCAGATCAGCCTCCTTTATAGACCTGGCCGCCAGAAGCACTGTGTTTACAATTGAATGTGGCATTTCCACCCTATATATATATTTTTTTTTTTCAAGACGGGGTTTCACCATATTGGTCATGCTGGCCTCGAACTCCTGACCTCAGGTGATCCGCCCGCCTCAGCCTCCCAAAGTGCTGGGATTACAGGCGTGAGCCACCGCGCCTGGCCGATATTTTTTTTTTTTTTGAGATAGAGCCTTGCTCTGTCTCAAATTCATACTAGAGTGTAAATGACTTATAGATGCTGCTTACCCAAAGAGGCCCTTTTGCCCTTTTTTTTTTGAGATGGAGTCTTGTTCTGTCACCCAGGCTGGAGTGCAGTGTGACCATCCTGGCTCACCGCAACCTCCGCCTCCCAGGTTCAAGTGATTCTCCTGCCTCAGCCTCCCAAGTAGCTGGGATTACAGGCAGGCGTCACCATGCCTGGCTAATTTTTGTATTTTTAGTAGAGACAGGGTCTCAGCATATTGGCCAGGATGGTCTCGATCTCCTGACCTCATGATCCGCCCACCTTGGCCTCCCAAAGTGCTGGGATTACAGGCGTGAGCCACCGTCCACCCTACATCTTACAGTTACAAACATGGAGGCTCTGGGAAGCAGGGAAATGACTTGTCCAAGGTCACATAGCCAGTCAAAAAAGGCAGGAAACAAACCCTGAGTCCCAGTCCTGTTCATCTCTCTACAACCACTTAGGTGTTGGTGGGCAATTCCTGCTAGAGTGTGAATGACGGATAGATGCTGCTTACCCAAAGGGGCCCTTTTGTCTTTTTTTTTTTTGAGATGGAGTCTCACTCTGTTGCCCAGGCTAGAGTGTAGTGGCACGATCTTGGCTCACTGCAACCTCCATCTCCTGGGTTCAAGCAATTCTCCTGCCTCAGCCTCCCGAGTAGCTGGGACTACAGGCGCCTGCCACCACAGCCAGCTAATTTTTGTAATTTTAGTAGAGATGGGGTTTCACCACGTTGGCCAGGCTGGTCTTGAACTCCTGACCTCAGGTGATCTGCCCACCTTGGCCTCCCAAAGTGCTGTAATTTGGGCGTGAGCCATCATGCCTGGCCCAGTGGCATTTTTTACAAGAGGAGCTGGGGTGGAGTTAGAACGTTCAGGAGGCAGCCTGGCGCAGTGGCTCACACCTGTAATCCCAGCACTTTGGGAAGCGGAGGAGGGCAGATCATGAGGTCAGGAGTTCGAGACCAGCCTGGCCAACACACAGTGAAACCCCGCCCCTACTAAAAATACAAAATTTAGCCGGGCATCATGGCGTGCACCTGCACTCCCAGCTACTCGGGAGGCTGAGGCAGGAGAATCGCTTAAACCTGGGAGGCGGAGGTTGCAGTGAGCCGAGATCACACCACTGCACTCTAGCCTGGGGGACAGAGCGAGACTCCATCTCAAAAAAAAAGGAAAGGAAAAAGAATGTTCAGGAGGCAGGAAAGTCCTTCTCTGGGGATTTTGCTGACTTTAACAAATATTCCTAAGTGACTCCCTATTCCTTGACCAATTTTATGGATGCGGAAACTGAGGCTCCGAGACTTACTTTTATATATAAGGGCCACGACGTCAGTGGCTTCAGTGGTGAAAACATTTCCCATCTGAGGGAGCAGACAGTTTGCTACAGCCACTTGTGACCATGTGACCGATGTGGCCAGAGCTTCCGATTTTTCAAGAGGAAATAAAAATTTAGATTTTAATGTAACAATGAACAGCTACCTCAATTTTTGTTTTTTTGAGATGAGGTGTCCCTCTGTCACCCAGGCTGGAGTGCAGTGGCATGATCACAGCTCACTGCAACCTTCGCCTCCTGGGCTCAAGTGATTCTCCCACCTCAGCCTCCCAAGTAGCTGGGACTCCAGGCGCATGCCACGACACCTGGATAATGCTTTTATTTTTTGTAGAGACAGGGGGTCTCACTGTGTTGCCCAGGCTGGTCTCAAACTCCTGGCCTCAGGTGGTCCTCCTGCCTCAGCCTGCCAAAATGCTGGGATTACAGGCATGAGTCACTGTGCCTGGACACTATTTCATTTTTAAGGAAGGAAAAAGGGTTCAGGGTCCTCTGACCGCAGCGTTAATCCCCAGAACCTTCCCTAAATCACTCCCCTCCCCCAGCTTCCTCAGGGGTGGGGCTGGCTGGGAGTCAGAACACTACCCCGTACCTCAGTTTCCCCTATGTAAATATTCGGGGTGTACTCGGCCATTCTGAAACTTTCTTTTTTTTTTCCTTCTTAGACAGAGTCTTGCTCTGTCACCCAGGCTGGAGTGCAGTGGTGCAATCTCAGCTCCCTGCAACCTCTACTTCCTGGGTTCAAGCGATTCTCCTGCCTCAGCCTCCTGAGTAGCTGAGACTACAAATGCGTGCCACCATGCCTGGCTAATTTTTGTATTTTTGGTAAAGACAGGGTTTCGGATGGGCGCTGGTGGCTCACGCCTGTAATCTCAGCACTTTGAGAGGCCGAGGCAGGTGGATCACAAGGTCAGAAGTTCAAGACTGGCCTGGCCAAGATAGTGAAACCCCATCTCCACTGAAAATACAAAACTTAGCCAGGCATGGTGGCGCATGCCTGTAATCCCAGCTACTCAGGAGGCTGAGGCAGGAGAATCGCTTGAACCTGGGAGGCGGAGGTTGCAGTGAGCTGTGATCGTGCCACCGTGCCCCAGCCTGGGCGACAGAGCAAGACTTTGTTTAAAAAAAAAAAAAAAAAGACGGGGTTTCACCAGGCTGGTCTCAAACTCCTGACCTCAGGTGATCCACCCACCTCAGCCTCCCAAAGTGCTGTATTACAGGCGTGAGCCACGGAAACTCTGAACCTTCTCAAAGCTCATGTGCCTGCCCCCTGAGTCCTCCTCCTGCCCCACCTACCCTTGGTCTGTCTGTCCCCACAGGGCTCACCCTTCAGAGGACAATGACTTTTACATGAACTACGAGGACATCAACCTGGCCTCCCAGCCTGTCTACTGCAACCTGCAGTCACTGGGCCGGGCCCTAGTGGATGACGAGGAGTACGTGATCGCCGGGCGCTGAGCCCAAGACGTCCCCGCCTCCACCCAGACCCACTTCAGTCCTTGCCGGGTGACTCAGGGCATTCCAACCCCTCTCTGGCCTCAGTTTCCCCATCTGAAGAATGGGGACAGGAAAGGACCGTCTTTGAGGCCCCAGGGGGGCTCTGCCACCCCCTCCCCATCCCCCACACCACTCCTCAGCCCCCTCGGCTCCTGGATGGGGAGGAGAGACCCCCAACAAGGGGACAGGAGGGTCACTGCGCGAACCCTGTCGTCACCCTCCTGTGGCTGTGCCGGCGGTGCTCAATAAATGCTTTGAGGCTGGTGAGGCTGGTGAGGCTGCTGGCTCAGGGTGAGTGGGTTCCTCAAGGTGAGGATTTGTGAGTCCCAAGACCAAGTCTCCATCCGAGACTCCCAAATTGCTCCCCACCCCATCCCTCTTTTTTTTTTTTTTTTTTTCCTGAGACAGAGTCACTGTGTCGCCCGGGCGGGAGTACAGTGGTGCAATCTTGGCTCACTGCAACCTCTGCCTCCTGGGTTCAAGTGATTTTCCTGCCTCGGCCTCCCCAAGTAGCTGGGATTACAGCGTCCACCACTATACCTGGCTAATTTTTGTATTTTTAGTAGAGACGGGGTTTCACCATGTTGGCCAGGCTGCTCTCAAACTCCTGACCTCAAGTGATCTGCCTGCCTCAGCCTCCCAAAGTGCTGGGCTTACAGGAGTGACCCACCGTGCCCAGCTTCTTTCTTTCCTTCTTCCTTCCTTTTTTTCTCTTTCTTTCTTTATTTTTCCTTCCTCCTCCCTTTCTTCCCTTCTTTCTTTCCTTCTTTCCTTCCTTCCTGCTTTCTTGCTTTCTTTCTTGCTGTTCTTTTCTTTCTTCAGTGTGAACCACCATGCCTTCCCCTCCCTTCCACCCTCCCGCCCTTCCTTCCTTCCTCCCTCCCTCCCTTTCTCCCTTCCTCCCTCCCTCTCTCCCTTCCTTACCTCCTTCCTTCCCTTTTCTTTCTTCTTTCTTTCTCTTTTTTTTGAGATGGAGTTTTGCTCTTGTCTCCCAGGCTGCCGTGCAGTGGCGCAGTCTCAGCTCACTGCCACCTCCACCTCCCAGGTTCAAGCAGTTCTCCTGCCTCAGCGTCCTGAGTAGCTGGGATTACAGGCACCTGCCTCCACACACAGCTAATTCTTGTATTTTTAGTAGAGACGGAGTTTCGCCATGTTGGCCAGGATGGTCTCAAACGCCTGACCTCAAGTGATCCGCCCACCTTGGCCTCCGAAAGTGCTGGGACTACAGGCGTGAGCCACCGTGCCCGGCCCCATTATATATATATGTAGCTTTAGCTCTGATATTTTGAGAAAGTTCTTCAAGGCCCTGGTGCAGTGCCACCTTCTCTGAGAAGCTGTCCCTGGTTTCTTCTCAGGCAGAGTGAATGACTCCCAGACGTCATTAACTTCCATCTTACAACTCATGAATCAGATCTTGCTCCTCCCCTGCTTCCAATCCCCGTGGCTTCCTATTGTCCGGGACCCTCAGCCTGGTGTTGGGGGCCTGTGTGATCCACCCCCGCCCACCTCACTGCCCTTTCCCGTGCTGCTCCCCGAGCCTGCTTCCGACCACACCACCTCCCTCCAGAAGCTTTCCTTTCCCTGCACCAGTCCTTTCACCCAGAATGCCACCCGCCTCCACTTTTTCTCACTCTGAAACTTCTTCTTCCAAGACATGGGGTCTCACTCTGTTGCCCAGGCTGGACTGCAGTGGCACTGTCATAGCTCACTGCAGCCTCCAACTCCTGGACCGCTCACTCAGCCGAGCTTCGAAACATGGGGTGGTTCTGGTGTGTCTTCTCACTGCTGTGCCCAGGGCCTGGCATAAGGTGGGTACTCACTGAATATGTTAAGAGGCACTTGCAGTCATTCAGGGTGGCTTCTGGGTGGCAGCATTCCCAGCGGATATACCTCACTGCTGGAAGTGGGTACTCTGTCCCCCAAGACACCCATCACCATTCCTCTCAGACTCAGGGTGGACAGGCAGTTTGGTGTGGGGAGGGGGCTGGACTCAGCACACCTCGGAATTCCAAGATCCTAAACAGGAAGTATATATAACCTGGGAGACGTGTTGTGTATGAAAATATTCTTCACAACTTATTTGTTTCTCCCTGCTCTTTATATATGAAAGAATGAGGTGTCACTAACATGGAAGTGCCACAAACAGGAGGGGTGATGAACTCACCCCTCAGGTTGGGGACAGTGCTGCAAAACAAGGCACTTGGTGGCAGATAGTCTTGGCTGTGAACTGCCTGTATGGAAAGAGATACAGGCAGCTCACAGAGATACAGCTGCCTGTATCTCTTCCCATGTGGGAAGAGATAACAGGATGGTGACAGAGACAGAGACAGATACCTCTGCCTCAGCCCCTAAAAGGGCAACAATCTTGCATGTTCTTCACATGTACCTAAAATGCAATAAAAAAAAAAAAAAAAAAGGGAAGTTCTGAGGAATGAGGACAGACGGAGGGATGGAGGGAAGCTGATGTGAGGCCTCAGCTGTTTCAGAAACGGAAACACCAGCCTGGGCAACATGGCGAACCCAGTGTCTACAAAAAATACAAAAATTTCCCGGGCGTGATGGCAGGTGCCTGTAGTCCCAGCTACTCAAGTGGCTGAGGTGGGAGGATAGATTGAGCCCAGGAGGTTGAGGCTGCAGTGAGCCGTGATTGTGCCAGTGCAGGCCGGCCTGGGCAACAGAGTCTGAAAAGAAATAGAAATAAAAAAGAAACAGAAGCAGGGAGTTGGAGAAATACAGACAGAAGGTCGGGAAGACCCAAGGCTGCTCTTGAACCTCACAGGGTGTCCTGGCATCCCCGAGAACACCTTCCCGCTCATGCCTTGAGCCTTTCCACTCACCCCATCCCAGGTCCCCTGGAGAAACTGAGGCCCGGGAGAGGAGGATCTTCCCAAGATCACCTTCCCTTATGCTGGACACCACAGGGAACGGTTCAGACAGCTTTATTTTTATCACCACAGTTTTAAATAAATACACAGTTCCATCAGACCAGCCCCCCAGTCCCCAGGAAGATCACCCCAATAAATTAATAATAAATAACAGACTTATATAAATACAGCTGTTTGGGCGGGAATCGGGTGTCCCAGGACCCTTGAGCCCATTCCCCAGGCCGGCACCACCGAGGCCGCGCCCCTGCGCAGCTGCCCGGTGGAGGAGCAGGGCTGCTCATGCGCAGTGGCAGTCTTTGGCTAAGAGGTCGTCGTAGGTCTGGAGCGACACCCCACTGTCCGTCTTCTGCAGGAGCACCATGGGACTGTAGGTGGCGGGGACGCAGCAGGGCGCTGGCACCGCGTCGGGCTTCAGGCGGTGCAGGCTCGTCTTGATCTGCGCGTGCATGTTGGCCGCCCGGAACTGGCTCGGGCACGCGCCGATGCACATGCTCACTTGCACCTCCCGCGGCGACAGCACCCAATCGGCCCAGCCCAGGTCTTCCAGCGACGCGCGGACCGTGTGCAGGCGGCAGCAGCGCCCGGGCCCGAGCGGACAGTGGTCCTCGCGCGCGCGCGCTCTGCGGCGCCCCCTGGCGGCGCGCGCCCGCAAGTGCAGCTCCAACTGGGGCCGTGCGGACCGAGACGCTGCCCGCAGCTGGTCCGACGGCGGCGGCGGCGGCGACAGTCGCAGGTGCAGCGCGGGCGCCTGGGGTCTTGCAAGTCTGAGCTGACGCCGCAGCGGACGCGTCACGTCCCACGACCTTGAAGACGTCGGGGACAGCCGGAACAGAGCCCGGTGAAGCCGGGAGGCCTCGGGGAGCCCCTCCGGCAGGGCGGCCCGGGGGATGCGCAGGTGCAGGTGGCCGCCGGACCCCAGCCGCACTGTGGGAAGACAGATAGAGAAGCTGGTCACCCACAGGTCAAGCTGGATCCCACCACGGCGCCTTTGCACAAGTTATTTCCCCTACCAAGAGCATTTTTCCCCGCCGGGCGCGGCGGCTCACGCCTGTAATCCCAGCACTTTGGGAGGCCGATGAGGGTGGATCACTTGAGGTCAGGAGTTCAAGACTAGCCTGGCCAATATGGTGAAACCCCCGCTTCTACTAAAAATACCAAAAACTTAGCCGAGCGTGGTGGCTGGCACCTGTGATCTCAGCCACTCGGGAGGTTGAGGCAGGAGAATCGCATGAACACGAACGGCGCAGGTTGCAGTGAGCTGAGATCGCGCCGCTGCTCTCCAGTCTGGGCAACAGAGGAACACTCCCTCACACACACAAAAAAAGCATTTCTCCTCCTCCATCTCAGCACAGCTGGCTCCTCGTCTCCCTTCCAGCCTGCCTAACATTGGAAGCACCCTGTTTTAATTCGTGGTGAATCATTCATATTCCCTACTTAGACTCAGCTTGGTTGACACCGTCTGGCACACAATAGATGCTTAGTAAATACTTGAAGGAATTAATGTATATCTGATACTTAGACAGTCTGAGATTCCAGCCATGGACTGCTTTTCTTCCAACAGTGAAAAACTCACTTACTTCACTTATTTATTTACTAATTATGACCTTGCTGTTGCCCAGGCTGGAGTGCAGTGGTGCGCTCATGGCTCAGTGCAGCCTCGGTCTCCTGGGTTCAAGTGATCCTCCTGCCTCAGCCTCCTGAATAACTGAGACTACAGGTAGGCACTATCACAGCCGGCTAATTTTTTTTTAAGGTTTTTTGTTAGAGATGGGGTCTCACTATGTTGCCCAGGCTGGTCTCAATGTCCTGGCCTCAAGCAATGCTCCCACCTCGGCCTCCCATAGCGCTGGGATACAGGCATAATCCCAAGAAATGAAGAGTACCAACCTCATCCCATTCCAGACTACCAGGCCTCTAAGAATCACAGCCCCTCAGGCTGGTACGAGTGTCGGGGAGACTGGGGTTTAAGGGTGCCCTAAGCTAGTTGCTAGGCCTAGCAAGGGTGAGAGATTTCCCTGGAGTCACACAGCACAGATGGGTTTAGGGCAGGCTAAGAGAGCACCCCTCTACCTGACCCCCTCCTGGGTCCGAGCACAGCCCAGACCTCATCCGCTGCCCTGCACTCCTGGAGCCTCTGTGGAAGGTACAGAGGTGGCAAAAATACTCTCCTCCCCCCCTTAACAAGGCGCTGTTGCATGTGACTTTAGCAGTGCCTTGACAAGCAATTGCATCAGATTCAGAACCAGTGCCAGCTGGTTCTGCCCATCACAAACCTCTATCCACGTACCACTCCCCCATCCTTTTTCCTGGATCCTGGACCCAGCCCAGGGCAGGGACCATGCCCACACCCCATACTCCACGCCTCACACCTGACCCCGACCCCGAGTTTCCCAGGCACCATGCACATTCAGGAGGGTCCCTGGCATCCGTGTGCCTCGATTTCCCCATTTTCAATCTAGGGATGGGTTATAACCTCCCACGTTGTGGGTGCAAATCAGACATCGGGTACCCCATCAGACCCAAGGGGGCCCAGGATGTTCCTACCCAGGACACAGGCGGGGCAACTGAGGTTCAAAGATGGGTTTGGGCATCTCAAGACAACGAACTCCTGGTTAGATATGAGGGATGCTCGGGGGTGGGAGAGGATCTCCAAGATTTCACTAACCTTGTGGCGTGAGTATCCGGACAGCAGGGGCCGGGACGAGGTCGCCGTTCGAATCTTCCCAGCTCTGGTTGGCCCGCAGCCTGGTCAGCAGGTCCTCGTAGCGTTTACGCAACTCTCGGAATCTGAAGTCTTCGGAGTGCAAGTCTGAGGGTCCCGGGACACTTGCGCGGCTCCTCTCGGCCAGAGACAGCGCGCCCCCATGCGGCGGCCACGAGAGCACCAGCAACACCAGGAGCATCTGAGAGCCAGTCAGTGTCCCGGGTTCTTGCCCCGGCATGCCTGAGCTGGTGGCAGTTCTGAGCTGTGACTGACCAGATGCTGCCGGACCGGCCTTTATAGTCCCCGGACTTTGTCCGACCGCGCTTGCTCGGTCCCGCCCTCCTGCCCCTGCCTGAAGAGTAAACACTCCATTGACCACAGCTGGGCGGGGTCTGGGGATGTATTTGGCGGGAGGATCTTTGGGCGGGGGTGTTTCTAGCGAAGCTAGGGCACCTCTCTGACCCTCAGTATCCTCTTCCTTGAAATGAAGACACCATTCCAGCCTGGGAGTCTTGTTGAGAAAAAAAAGACATTGTTACTATGTGAAAAATTCCAGACAGGAGTTTAAGAGGGGGCTGCCTATGCCCATGGGATTTCCTCTCTTTTCTTTTTGGTTGGGGTCAAAGGCTAAAACGAAGCACAGGAGAAAGGGCTAGATAGAGCCGGGAAGGGCAACCTTGACATGTCATTCCTCTTTGCCATGCCTGTTTCCTCACCGGGAAAACAGGGACAGAGACTCTCACTGGAGATACTCATTGTAGGTATCAAATGAGGTGTGAAGGCACAGGGCCAGACACATAGGAAGTGCTTGATAAACTCGGTATTATTGTAGTTAACGCATCTTCATCCGGAGAACTCCTACTTACTCTTCAAAACACTACTCAAAAAGTCCCTCTTTCAGAAAGCCTTCTCCGACGTTGCTTTCCAGGCTAACCAGTCTACAGGCTAAGCTCCCAGACCCCATCCTTCCATCTGGCTCAGAGCTCACCTTGAAGCTATCCTTACAGGATTAATAATTCTGGGAACCAGGCATGGTGGCTTATGCCAATAATCTCAGCACTTTGGGAGGCCGAGGTGGGTGGATTGCTGGAGCCCAGGAGTTCAAGACAAGTCTGGGCATGGTGGCAGTATCTTGTCTCTAAAAAAAAAAAAAAACAAGAATTCTGGACAGAAATTTCGTTGTAATTAAGCATTAATCAGGCTGCACTTTGACCCACTTCCTTATGACTGAACGTTCCTTCTGGCACTTGACACTGCTCATTTGCTATAGATGGGATTTCCGACCTTAGAATCATAAGACTTTTGTTTACGAATTGCTTAAGATGTTTTTGAAATCCCGAATTCCAGCTTAACCACTGGAGCCCACCAGTGTGGAGACCCCACAGAGGAATGGAATCCACATGAGAATACAGTTTCTTCCTGTCTGTGACTTCACCTCTTGCACTCTTTCACCAAGCAATGATCTCCACACTTCAGCTCACTCCAAAACCTTAAAAACTCTAGCCCCAGGCCAGGCGCGGTGGCTCATGACTGTAATCCCAGAACTTTGGGAGGCGGAGGTGGGTGGATCACCTGAGGTTAGGAGTTCAAGACCAGCCTGGCCAACACGATGAAACCCTGTATCTACTAAAAAAAAAAAAAAAAAAAAAAAAAAAAACCAGTTGTGGTGCCAGCCTGTAATCCCAGCTGCTTGGGAGTCTGAGGCAGGAGAATCACCTGAACTCGGGAGGCGGAGGTTGCAGTGAGTTGAGATTGTGCCGCTGCACTCCAGCCTGGGCAACACAGTGAGACTCCATCTCAAAAAAAAAAAAAAAAGTCTGAGTGAGGTGTCTCACACCTGTAATCCCAGCACCTTGTGGGGCTGAGGCGGGCGGATCACCTGAGGTCAAGAGTTGGAACCAGCCTGACCAATATGGTGAAACCCTGGTTCTACTAAAAATACAAAAATTAGCTGGGCGTGGTGGTGGGCACCTGTAGTCCCAGCTACTTGGGAGGCTGAGGCAGCAGAATTGCTTGAACCCAGGAGGCAGAGGTTGCAGTGAGCCAAGATCACACCATTGCACTCCAGCCTGGGAGACAGAGCGAGTCTTGCCCTAATCCTAGGGTGGCCCTAGGATTAAACCTCTTTGTTTGTTTTGGTCACTCTGTCTCCCAGGCTGGAGTCCAGTGGCAGGGTCTTGGCTCATTGCAACCCTCACCTCCCAAGTTCAGGTGATTCTCCTGCCTCAGACTCCCAAGCAGCTGGGATTACAGGTGTGCGCCACCATGTCTGGCTAATTTTTTGGATTTTTAGTAGAGATGAGGTGTTACCATGTTGGCCAGGCTGGTCTGAAACTCCTGACCTCAAGTCATCCGTCGGCTTCCGCCTCCCAAAGTGCCAGGATTACAGGCATGAGCCACTGTGCCTGGCCTTTTTTTCTTTTTTTTGAGACAGAGTCTTGCTCTGTCGCCCAGGCTGGAGTCCCGTGGCACCATCTCAGCTCACTGCAACCTCTGCCTCCGGGGTTCAATCGATTCTCCTGCCTCAGCCTCCCAGTAGCTGGGATGACAGGTACACACCATCACGCTTGGCTCATTTTTGTATTTTCAGTAGAGATGGGGTTTCACCTTGTTGGCCAGGCTGGTCTCGAACTCCTGACCTCAGGTGATCCACCCACCTCGGCCTCTTACAGCGCTGGGATTACAGGCGTGAGCCACCGCGCCGGTTAGATTAAACCTTTTTCCATGTGGCGACCTGGTTTCTTAGCTGCTGACTTGCTGAGTGCGTGGACCAACAGACCCGTCACAGCTACAAGCCACCGCACTGGAAGTGTCTGTACCCAGCTCTGCAGGCCCGAGACTGGCGGTTCCTCTGGGCAGGGATGACCTGCCCTTGTCTGGCCCAGAGAGGAGGTGGCACAGAACTGAGGAGCTGGGTTTTATTCGTTTTTGTTCTTCAGACGGAGTCTCCCAGGCTGGAGTGCAGTGGCACCATCTCGGCTCACTGCAACCTCTGCCTCCCTGGTTCAAGCGATTCTCCTGCCTCAGCTTCTTGAGTAGCTGGGATTACAGGCATGTGTCACCACGCCCGGCTAACTTTTGTACTTTGAGTAGAGACAGGGTTTCACCATGTTGGCCAGGCTGGTCTTGAACTCCTGACCTCAGGTGATCCGCCCGCCTCGGCCTCCCACAGTGCTGGGATGACAGGCGTGAGCCACCACACCTGGCGACCATCTTTAAAAAGAAAGAAAATAGACATGGGGGCTGTCCTGGGGGTGGCGGTCTCCAAGAGCTCACCTGCGCTTTTGGACGAGCTCGGGGTCTCAGTCCTCCTTGTCTTACTTGTGCTCTGGAGGTCCTGGTGGCTTTTCTGCAATTCCTGGAACCTGGAGTCATCTGGATTGGAGAGCTTGTCTTGAGGGTCCTAGGAACCCTGGAAGGTTCTCACCGGGCAGAGGCAAGGCCCCCCCAAGGGCGCCCCCAACCACATCAGTAACATCAGCAGCATCTGAGAGCACCTCCGTGTCACAGGTCCCGGCGCTGGCGTGGCTGTGCTGGTCGCTGTCTGAGCCGCACGGACACCTGGGGTCTAGCGTTACAGCCTCAATGTTCCCACCCAGCTGTGCCCCCGCCCCCCAACACCAGACCCTGCGTGCAGAGTGTACACTCCGGTGGCCATGGCCAGGCTGGGTCTCAGGGATGCGTTCCTGCAGAAGCTGGGGTGCCTCTCTGACCCTCTGTATCCTTTCCCATGAAATAAGGACACCTTTCCAGCCTGAGAGTCCTTTTTGTTGTTGTTGTTGAGACAGGGTCTCACTCAGTTGCCCAGGCTGGAGGGCAGAGGCACAATCACAGCTCACTGCAGCCTTGACCTCCTGGGCCCAAGCGATCCTCCCACGTCAGCCTCCTGGGTAGTTGGGACTGTAGGCACGTGCCACCATGCTCTGCTATTTTTTTTTTCTGACATAATTTTTTAAATTTTTTGTAGACATAGGGTTTCACTGTGTTGCCCAGGCTGGTCTTGAACTCCTTGGCTCAAGGTATCCTTTTGCCTCTGCCTCCAAAGTGCTGGGATTATAGGCGTGAGCCACCACACCCGGCCAACCTGGTAGTCTTTTTGGAGAAAGATTTATTCCCATGTGACAAATTTTCCAGACATGAGCTTAAGCAGCAGCAATCTTCCTCTGCAGAGTTCCCACTCCCTCCTCTCTGGTTGGACTCAAAGGCTAAAGATGGTGAAAAACAAAGAAAGCAGAGGAGAACGGGCTAGATAGAGCCAGGAAGGGCAACTTTGACACGTCATTCATCTCCACCATGCCTCAGTTTCCTGGAAAACAGGGACTGAGACTTTCACTGGAGAGCTGGTCAAATGAGGGGTTTAGCGTACAGCCAGGCCCATAGTTGGTGCTGGTTAAACTGGGTGTTATTGCTGTTACTAATCCTTATATGGGAAACTCCTACTCATTCTTCAAAACCCTACTCAAAAAGCCCCACATCCGCCGGGCGT
>PVKV010010980.1:50487-73111 GCA_004027835.1 Alouatta palliata
GGTGAAACCCCGTCTCTACTAAAAATACAAAAATTAGCTGGGCATGGTGGCACGTGCCTGTAGTCCCAGCTGCTCGGGAGGCTGAGGCAGGAGAATTGCTTGAACCCAGGAGGCGGAGGTTGCGGTGAGCCGAGATCGCGCCATTGCACTCCAGCCTGGGTAACAAGAGCGAAACTCCGTCTCAAAAAAAAAAAAAGAACTCACTGGGGGGTCACACAGCAAGTTCCCCACGGGAGTAACAGGGTCTCCCGGTCTCACCCTGACTCAACACACACCCACTGCTGTGTGACCCCAGCTAAGCCTCCAGCCCTAAGAGTCTCAGCCTTAGACTCTGTCCTAGGGGATTCTTACTGGGCTGAGCTGGGGTCTAGAGGACCCCCACTTGTGTGATGCTCAGGGGCATCCTAGGTGCTTAGTAAATGTACCTGCTCAAAGCCGGGTGCAGTGCTCACACCTGTAATCCCAGCACTTGAGGAGGCTGAGGCAGGAGGATCGCTTGAGCCAAGGAGTTTGAGATCAGCCTGTGCAACATAGGGAGACCCTGTCTGTCCAAAAAATAATAATAATAAAACAAATAAATAAGCCAGGTGCAGTGGCTCACGCCTGTAATCTCAGCACTTTAGGAGACTGAGGTGGGTGGATCACCTGAGTTCAGGAGTTCGAGACCAGTCTGACCAACATGGAAAAACCCGGTCTCTCTTAAAAATACAAAATTAGCCAGGCATGGTGGTGCACGCCTGTAATCTCAGCTACTTGGGAGGCTGAGGCAGGAGACTTGCTTGAACTCGGAAGGCGGAGGTTGCGGCGAGCCGAGATTGTGCCATTGCACTCCGGCCTGGGCAACAAGAACGAAACTCCATCTCTAAATAAATAAATAAATAAATGTACCTGCTTATTCTACTGTCACTTGTATCCCGTCGGTGACAGAGAGGCTGGACAAAGCCTCAGCTTCCATTCAAACGCATGCCCAGTGGATGTGTGAGGTAACCAAGGCCCAGAGGGGCAAGCCTCGTCAGCATCGTGGTCACCAGAGTCTCTTCAGAATGCCTGGGTCCCCCAGGAACATGGAGGATGGGGGCCTGGGAGGAGTTTCTTCAAGGCCATCTCCCTGTCACCTCTCCAGCTCCCCTGGAAGGCTATCATGAGACTTTTTTATTGCTGCCCAGTTGTGGCGTTCCACATAAAATTAACTGGAAATTAACCTTTTCTTTTTTTCTTAATATATATTTTTTAATTTTAATTTTAATTTTTAAAGATGGAGTTTCACCATATTGGTCAGGCTGGTCTCGAAATCCTGACCTCAGGTGATCCGCCCGCCTCAGCCTCCCAAAGTGCTAGGATTACAGGCGTGAGCCACTGTGCCCGGCTTTTTTTTTTTTGAGACAGAGTCTGGCTCTGTTGCCAGGCTGGAGTGCAGTGGCATGATCTCTGCTCACTGCAACCTCTGCCTCCTGTGTTCAAGTGATTCTCCTGCCTCAACCTCCCGGGTAGCTGGGATTACAGGCATGAGCCACTACGCCTGGCCTATCTTTAAATTTCTATTGAGAAATAACTCACATAAAAGAAAAAAGACTAATCTTGCATGTTCAGCTCAATAACTTTTTTTTTTGAGACAGGGTCTCACTCTGTCACCCAGGCTGGAGTGCAGTGGTACAATTATAGCTCACTGCAGGCTTGACTTCCTGGGCCCAAGCGATCCTCCTGCCTCAGCCTCCTGAGTAGCTGAGACTACAGGTGTGCACCTTCCATGGCTGGCTAATATTTTCCTAAAAGAAATGGGGTCTCACTGTGTTGCCCATGCTGGTCTCAAACTCCTGGGCTCAAACGATCCTCCCACCTTGGCCTCCCAAAGTGCTGGAATTAAAAGCACGAGCCACTGCACTCAGCCTCAGTGACATTTTACATATGATATACTCTTGAAACTACTTTGAAGATGAGAATCTAGAACATTCCCAGCCCCAGGAATCTCTGGGGCTTCTTCCCATCATACTCCCCAGCCCTGGATAACAGGTGAGCTGGTCTCAATCGTTAGGGATGCGTCTGCCTATTTTCCTACTTGATGGGAATGGGAATGAGTCAGCACACCCTCTCCTCTGCCCAGCATCTTTCACACAATGTTTCTGAGTGATGCTCCATCCCTTTTCCTTGCTGTATAGTATTCCACCAAGCACATTCCAAAGGGGAGCTGCTGGTTCTGTGAGTATCTGTCACTTGAGAAGCAGGACGAGTAAGTAGTGGACTTTTTGTTTCTGTTTTTTGTTTGTTTTAGAGACAGGGTCTGGCTCTATTACCCACTCACCGCAGCCTCGACCTCCTGGGCTCAGGAGATCCTCCCACCTCAGCCTCCCAAGTAGCTGGGACTACAGGCGTGTGCCACCACAACTGGGTAATTTTACTTTTTGTACAGATGGGATCTTGCTATGCTGTCCAAGCTGGTCTCGAACTCCTGAGCTCAAGCATCCTCCCTCCTTGGCCTTTCCCAGTGCTGGGATCCTGTGATGATGTGAGCCACCACATCCGGCCACTCTCCTGGCTCTGCTTCCCCAAATCTTTGACCAGTGACCTCATAGCCAGACTTGTGGCCAAGCTGAGAGGAGAGAGAGGTGGAGCGGATGCAGGCAGGTGGCCAGATATGAGCTCAGTAGATCGGATCCCGTGTTCCCACTGACAGCTTCCGTGGGTCCCCAGAGGTGAAGTCAGGGTGGAGATAAACAGAGCGCAGGGGCCGGAGGTCAGGCCGGTCCCTCCACCTGGCAGGGCCCCAATCTCCCAAAATCTCTACCCCGGACCTGCCTCCCCGCCCCCTGACTACCTTCCCTCAGCTATCGGCGCCCTTGTCAAACATAGCGCTTTTGACAAACCTACTTCTATCGATTGTTTCTTGTGATGTAAGGTAAACACAGTCATAAGCAGGAGATTTGGAAGAGGTACAGAAGCAGATTATTTAAAAGCTTCCTGCAGGCCCCGAGGACAGGGAGAAGTGCTGTCTCATGCTCGTGACAGTCCTCAAGGTCAGCGTGTGCCCATGCCATCTAGAGGGTTTCACAACCAGCCGGGTTCTTTTGTTTTCTGTTTTTGTTTGTACAGAGAGATGGGGGTCTCACTATGTTGCCCAGGCTGGTCTCAAATGGCTGAACTCAAACCATCCTCCCGCCTTAGTGAGCCTCCCAAAGCGTTGGGATTATAGGCACGAGCCACTGTGCCCGGCCATGAGTCCGCTCTTTCTTATTTTTCAGACAGAGGGAGTTTCCCTCTTGTTGCTCAGGCTGGGGTGCAGTGGGGCAGTCTCTGCTCACTGCAGCCTCTTGGGTTCAAGCGATTCTCCTGCCTCAGCCTCCCAAGTAGCTGGGATTACAGGCGCGCACCACCACACCCGGCTAAATTTTTTTTTTATTTTTAGTAGAGACGGGGTTTCTCCATGTTAGTCAGGCTGGTCTCGAGCTCCCGACCTCAGGTGATCCGGCCGCCTTGGCCTCCCAAAGTGCTGGGATTACAGGCGTGAGCCACTGTGACCGGCCTGTTTTTTTTTTTTTTCTGAGATGGAGTCTCGCTCTGTCACCCAGGCTGGAGTGCAGTGGCGAAATCTCAGCTCACTGCAACCTCCACCTCCCGGGTTCAAGCAATTCTCTGCCTCAGCCTCACAGGTAGCTGGGATTATAGGCGTCCACCACCACAAGTGACTAATTTTTGTATTTTTAGTAGAGACGGGGTTTCACCATCTTGGCCAGGCTAGTCGTGAACTCCTGACCTTGTGATCCACCTGCCTCAGCCTCCCAAAGAGCTGGGATTACAGGTGTGAGCCACTGCGCCCGGCCGTGATTGGATATAAATTTTGGGGGGCCAGATTCAACTCACTACAGTTGCTGAGCAAGGTGCAGGCCCAGGGACACCGTTCTCTGTGCCCGAGTCCCCAACACACGGGAGACCGAAGATTATCCTGGGAAGATGTGGTCCACAGAGGGCAGTGAAACCCCCTGGGACATCCACAGCAGGCATCAGTGAGGGCGGGGAGGGGACAGGGAGGTGGACAGGGACCTCTGTACTGTGCTGTGACACCAAGAAATAAATAACAAATGCTATGATTCATTCAACATTTACTTCTCCAAAACTCCTGTTGAGACATAACCTTCAGTGTGGCAGTGTTGAGAAGTGGGGCTTGTAAGAGGTGACTGGGTCACGAATGGTCATTAAACCATTCACGGGCACGTGGATGAGATGAATTATCATAAAGTGGGACTGGTGGCTTTATAAGAAGAGAAAGGCCAGGCATGGTGGCTCTCGCCTGTAATCCCAGCGCTTTGGGAGGTCAAGGCGGGAGGATCACTTGAGGTCAGGAGTTCGAGACCAGCCTGACCAACGTGGCAAAATCTCGCCTGTACTAAAAATACAAAAATTAGCCAGGTGTGATGGCGCCTGTAATCCCAGATACTCGGGAGGCTGAGGAAGGAGAATCGCTTGGAACCCGGGAGGTAGAGGTTGCAGAGAGCCAAGATTGCACCACTGCACTCCAGCCTGCCTGACAGAGTGAGACTCCATCTCAAAATAAACAAATAAATAAATAAATAAAGGCCAGGCGCGGTGGCTCACGCCTGTAATCCCAGCACTTTGGGAGGCTGAGGTGGGTGAATCACAAGGTCAGGAGTTCGAGACCAGCCTGGCCAATTTGGTGACACCTCCTCTCTACTAAAAATACAAAAATTGCCTGGGCGTGGTGGCGCACCTGTAGTCCCAGCTAATCAGGAGACTGAGGCAGGAGAATCGCGTGCACCCGGGAGGCGGAGGTTGCCGTGAGCCGAGATTGCACCACTGCACCCCAGCCTGGGCGACAGAGTGAGACTCCATCTCAAAATAAATAAATAGGAAGAGAGATCTCAGCTAGCGTGCTCCGCTTCCTTGCCCTGTGACACTCTGTCAGCCTCAATAACTGTAGGAAACAAATTCCTTTGCTTTGTTTCTTTTCTGGGAGGGTTAGGGGAACAGAATTTGACTCTGTCGCCCAGGCAGGAGTGCAATGGCCCAAACAGCTCACGGCAGCCTCGAACTCGTGGGCTCAAGCCACCCTCTCGCCTCAGCCTCCCACTGACCTCACACTACGAACGTGTGCCACGGTGCTCAGCCAATTTTATTAATTTTTTTGTAAATCTTTTGTCTTGCCATGTTGCCCAGACTGCTCTTGATCTCCTGACCTCAAGGGATCCTCCCACCTCAACCTCGCAGAGTGGTGAAGTTCCAGGCATGAGCCACTGCCTCCAGTGAAATTCCTCTTTATAAATGCCCAGCTTCAGGTATTCTGTTATAAACAAGAGAAAATGAACTGTGACTAGGGAAACGTGTTTTGAGCAGCTGTTTGGGTCAGGTGTTTGCTTCAGGTGCTTAAGATACAATTTTTTTTTCTTGGACTCTTTCATTGAGGCAGCTATTGTTTTTTTTTTGAGATGGAGTTTTGCTCTTGTTGGCCAGGCTGGAGTGCAGTGGTGCGATCTTGGCTTACTACAACCTCCGCCTCTCTGGTTCAAGCCATTCTCCTGCCTCTGCCTCTCGAGTAGCTGGGATTACAGGCATGCCCCACCATGCCCGGCTAATTTTGTATTTTTAGTAGAGACGGGGTTTCGCCATGTTGGACAGGCTGGTCTCGAACTCCTGACCTCAAGTGATTCACCCGCCTCGGCCTCCCAAAGTGCTGGGATTACAGGCGTGAGCCACCGCGCCCGGCCAGATACAATTTTTTTTTTTTTTAAAGACACGATCTTGCTCTGTCGCTCAGGCTAGAGTTCAGTGGTGTGATCACAGCTCACCACAGCTTTGACCTTCAGTGCTCAAGGGATCTTCCTGCGTCAGCCTCCTGAGTAGCTGGGACTACAGGAGCGTGCACAACTACGGCCGGCTAAGTTTCGAGTTTTTTGGTAGAGATATGCTGCCCAGGCTTGTCATGAATTCCTGGGCTCAAGTGATCCTCCTGCCTCAGCCTCCCAAAGTATTGGGATTACAGGCATGAGCCACTGCATCTGGCCTCATCTTTATACAACCTGATGAGGTGGATACATTATTTCCATCTCACAGATGACAAACTGAGGCCAGAGAGGGCGGCTTGTCCTGGCCACACAGCCAGAAGACAGCAGGGCTGGGGTTAGAGGCTCAAGCAGAGCCCCCGAGCCTGTTCCATCTCCCTCAGAGCCTCTGAAATGAAGGGATATGTCCGGGCGCAGTGGCTCACGCCTGTAATCCCAGCCCTTTGGGAGGCTGAGGCGGGAGGATCACCTGAGGTCGGGAGCTCAAGACCAGCCTGACCAACATGGAGAAACCTATCTCTACTGAAAATACAAAAAATTAGCTGGGCTTGGTGGCACATGCCTGTGATACCAGCTACTTGGGAGACTGAGGCAGGAGAATCGCTTGAACCTGGGACGCGGAGTTTGAGGTGAGCCGAGATGGCACCATTGCACCCCAGCTTGGGCAATAAGAGTGAAACTCCATCTTAAAAAAAAGAAAGAAAGAAAGAAAGAAATGAGGGGATATGGCCACCCGAACAGGCCAGCATGAGATGAGATTTTCACCAGCACAGTGTGGGGCCTATGGTTCTGCTGCAGGACCTGGGCAAGGTGGAAAGAATGCAGTCTCAGAAAAGGGACACCTGGCTGAATGCAGTGGCTCAGACATGTAATCCCAGCACTTTGGGAGGTCAAAGCAGGAAGATCGCTTGAGGCCGGGAGTTGGAGACCAGTCTGGGAAAGATAGCGAGACCCCGAGACTCCCTCTCTTTTTTTTTTTCTTTTGAGACAGAGTCTCGCTCTGTTGCCCAGGCTGGAGTGCATTGGTATGATCTCGGCTCACTGCAACCTCCGCCTCCCAGGTTTAAGCCATTCTCCTGCCTCAGCCTCCCGAGTAGCTGGGATTACAAATGTGTGCCACCATGCCTGGCTAATTTTCATACTTTTAGTAGAGACGGGGTTTCATCATGTTGGCCAGGCTGGTTTTGAACTCCTGACCTCAAGTGATCCACCCATCTTGGCCTCCCAAAGCACTGGGGTTACAGGCGTGAGCCACCGCGCCTGGCAGTGAGACCCTATCTCTAAAAATTTATTTTATTTTATTTTATTTATTTATTTTTTTTAAAGATGGGGTTTCACCATGATGGCCAGGCTGGTCTGGAACTCCTGACCTCAGGTGATCCACCCACCTCGGCCTCCCAAAGTGCTAGGATTACAGGCGTGAGCCACCGCGCCCGGCAGATTTTTTTTTTTTTTTTTTGAGAGGACGTTTTGCGTTTGTTGCCCAGGCTGGAGTGCAATGGCAAGATCTTGGCTGACTGCAACCTCCACCTCCCGGGTTCAAGCAATTCTCCTCCTCAGCCTCCCGTGGGGCTGGGATTACAGGGGGTGTGCCATCCAGCCCAGTTAATTTTGTATTTTTAGTAGAGACAGTTTCACCACGTGGGTCAAGGTGAATCTCTGTCTTTATAGATTTACCTATTCTGAACATTTCATAGAAATGGAATCTTACACTATTTATATTGTAGTTTCGGCTTGATGAAGAATGCTGCTGTAAAAGTGGGTGTACACGTTTTTGTTTAAACACCTGTTTTCGTTTCACTTGGCTCCATACTGAGGAGTGGAATTACTGGGTCACAGAGTAACCTTGTATTTAACTTGTTGGGGAAATGCCAAACCTTTCCTCTCAATTTTATTGTGAAATCTTTCAGGCATACACAAAAGTGTTAATAATGAAATCACAAACGCCCACCTATCCAGCACCCACCTAAAGAAAAATCATTCCCGGCCGTGTGCGGTGGCCCACGCCTGTAATCTCAGCACTTTGGAAGGCTGAGGTGGGTGGATCACAAGGTCAGGAGTTCAAGACCAGCCTGACCAAAATGGTGAAACCCCCACCTCTGCTAAAATTACAAAAAGTAGCCAGGCATGGTGGCGCATTCCTGTAGTCTGAACTACTCGGACGGCTGAGTCAGGAGAATCACTTAACCTGCGAGGTGGAGATTGCAGTGAGCTGAGATCACGCCATTGCACTCCAGCCTGGGTGACAGAGCGAGACTCCATCTCAAAAAAAAAAAAAGAAAAAATAAAAATCATTCCCAAGAGGGTTGAAGTGGGACCCCCCCAGCCCAAGTCAGGTTCTCCCCAATCTCAGGAAAGCCTCTGTTTGTAATTAGGATTTGATTATGACCACACATGTTTTAATTTCATATATATATTTGGGGAACAGACATATTTAAAACATCATCAGATCAGACTATAAATGGCATACACTTACAGTCCCAGTGCTTTGGGAGGCTGAGGTGGGAGGATGGCTTGAGCCCAGGAGGTCAAGGCTACAGTGAGCTATGATTGCACCACTGCACTCCAGCCTGGGTGACAGAGTGAGACCCTATTTAAAAAGAAAAGAGAGAGAGAGAGAGGAAAAGTACCAGCCATTGCTTGAAAACACTGAAAATTGAACTGTTAATTTCTAGATGGTTGAGGCAAAATATTACTGTCAAGACATCCCATAGGCCAGGCGCGGTGGCTCACGCCTGTAATCCCAGCACTCTGGGAGGCCGAGGTGGGCGGATCACCTGAGGTCAGGATTTCAAGACCAGCCTCACCAACATGGAGAAAGTCCATCTCTACTAAAAATACAAAATTAGCCAGGCTTGGTGGCACATGCCTGTAATCCCAGCTACTTGGGAGGCTGAGGCAGGAGAATCACTTGAACCTGGGAGGCGGAGGTTGCGGTGAGCTGAGATCACCCACTGCACTCCAGCCTGGGCAACACAGTGAGACCCCATCTCTACAAAAACAAAAGTAATTGGCAGGTGTGATGGTGCATGCCTTCAGCCCCAGTCCTTGGGAGGCTGAGGTGGGAGGATCGCTTGAGCCAGGAGGTGGAGGCTGCAGTGAGCTATCATTGTACCCTGCACTCCAGCCTGGGTGACAGAGCAAGACCCTATCTCTAAAAACAAAAACCACAGAGTTTTTGCCAAGGAGCCATACTTTGGGGTATCACGTTCTGACCCCAACAGCCTCCAGGAGGAAACAGTCCTGCTGCGACACCTTGATTTCAGACTTCTGGCTTCCAGAACTCTAAGAGAAGAAATTCCTGTTCTTTTAGCATTCGGAGGCTGAGGTAGACAGACACAATAGCACGATTGCGGCTCACCGCAACCTCTACCTCCCGGGTTCAAGTGATTCTCCTGCCTCAGCCTCCCAAGTAGCTGGGATTACAGACGCGCACCACTGGGCTCAGCGAATTTTGGATTTTTAGTAGAGATGGGGTTTCTTTATGTTGGTCAGGCTGGTCTTGAACTCCTGATCTCAGGTGATCACCTGCCTCCCAAAGTGCTGGGATTACAGGCGTGAGCCACCATGCCCAGCCCTCTCTTCTGTTTTTTTCCTTTGGTCTAATGGTGTCTGTGTGGTTGTCAGATGTTCCTGATGCTTCTCCTTGGTCTGTTAAAGGCATAGCAGAAAATACCTTTCAGTCCATGACTTGTCTTTTAAATTTCTTTCTTTTCCTTTTTTTTTTTTTTTTTTTTAGACAGAGTCTTGCTCTTTCGCCACCGCCAGGCTGGAGTGCAGTGGCACGATCTTGGCTCACTGCGACCTCCGCCTCCCGGCTTCAAGCAATTCTCCTGCCTCAGCTCCCGAATAGCTGGGTCTACAGGCGCACGCCACCACGCCCAGCTAATTTTTGTATTTTAGTAGAGATGGGGTTTCACTATGTTGGCCAGGTTGGTCTCGATCTCTTGACCTAGTGATCCGCCTGCCTCGGCCTCCCAAAGTGCTGGGATTACAGGCGTGAGCCACTGCGCCCGGCCTCTTTTCCTTTTTTGCTAGAGACAGGCTCTGGCTCTGTGGCCCAGGCTGGAGGGCAGCGGTACCATCACCGCTCACTCCAGCCTCACCCTCATGGATTCAAATGATCCTCTTGCCTTAGATTCCAGAGTAGCTGACACTATAAGCACACACCTCATGTCCAGCTAATTTCTTTAATATTTTGTGGAGGCGGGGCCTCACCATGTTGCCCAGGCTGGTCTTGAACTCCCGGCCTCAGCCGATCCTCCCACCCTGATCTCCCAAAGTGCTGGGGTGGCAGGCATCCGCCACCGTGCCAGGCCTCTTTCCAATTTCTTTCTTTTTTTTTTTTTTTTTGACTGACCCACACATCTATTCTCTGATCTTTCCAGTTTCTTGACGGGTGTATCAACATCCAAAAGTTTGAAATTATGATAGAGTCTAATTTGCTGTCCCCCGAAACCCCAAGTTTTCATCTTGTCCTTGCGGAGGGCAGGCTTGACGCTGCAGGCCAGTTAAAGCGAAGATTCTGCTCTGCTGCCTGGGCCTCCCCAGCCAGGACCTTCTGTCCTTTCTGGGCCTCTGGCCTCGGTCAGGTGCCCTCCCCTCCCCCTCATCCCTTCATCTCCCCGCCTTCCTCTCCCCCAACCAGTGCCTGGCGGGTGGGGAAAGCTGACCGCGCAGCTGAGCATGACTCAGCAGGGCTGGGACTGTGGGGGGCGGAAGTGGTGGGCTCAGCCTTGGGACCGGCTGTGTGGGTTCCTGCCATAAACTGGGCAGGAAGCGATCAGCTGAGGCTTCCCCCACGTGCTCGGTGCCCGGAACCCATTGGCCGGCTGACCCCGGGCCTCCCGCTTCACACTCTGGATTAGCAGCCCAGCTCCCACACTCCCTCCTGTAATAATTCTGCTGACCGCCGTGTGCATTTATGAAGCACCCACTGCATGCCAGCCTCTGGCTGAGCTGGGATACGCAGCCCTGTTGACGGGGGAATGGAGGTCTGCGCTGTGACACAGGGGTAAACTGAGGCTCAGGACAGGGCAGCTCTGTGCCTGAGTTACACAGCACCCGAGTGACCCAACATCCCAAATCCTCATCCTCGGCCTGCTACGGCCCTCTCTGTGTCTCCGTGTCTTCACCCTAAACAAAATATCTGAAGTTTCCCCTTGTTCTGTCTGTGTCTCTCTCCCTGGCTCTCTGTCCAATTCTGCCTGTCTCTCATCGTCTCTATCTCTGTCTCTGCCTCCCCACGCCCTTATCAGCACCTACAGGGAAGGGAGAGGTGACAGCCCGACCCACCCATAACTGCTTCTGGGGGACCTGGACATGTCTGGGCAGCTCTGAGTCTCTCGTTGTAAAAACTGGCAATTGCTTGGAGGCAGGGAGCCAGAACCGGAAAGAGAGGGCAGGGAGGTGGAAGACAGGCGAGGGAAGGAACTCGCTGGGGATTTCTGGTGCTGAACCTTGCCCCCCTCACCCCTACCCAGAGCTGTTGCACGCTCCCTCCTGTAGTAATTGCCTCAAGACCACGGCAGCATCTTCCCCAAACCCTGGGTTTTTTTGTTTTGTTTTTTGTTGTTTTAGTTTTTTTGAGACAGCGTTTCCTTCTTGTCGCCCAGGCTGGAGTGCAGTGGTGCGATCTCGGCTCACTGCAACCCTGGCCTCCTGGGTTCAAGCGATTCTCCTGCCTCAGCCTCCCGAGTAGCTGGGACTACAGGCATCCACCACCACATCCAGCTAGTTTTGTATTTTTAGTAGAGACGAGGTTTCTCCATGTGGGTTGGGCTAGTCTCAAACTCCTGACCTCAGGTGATCCGCCTGCTTGGCCTCCCAAAGTGCTGGGATTCCAGGCACAAGCCCACACCAGGCTGATCATTGTATTTACTGAGCAATGACAGGGCACCAGGTGGCTTCAAGTTAAGAGCTGTAAAAGCACAGTCTCCTTGAATTCCCACAAAAGCCCTATGAGGAACGGGTAAACTAAGACTCAAGACAGCAAACAGCCAGGCGTGGTGGCTCATGCCTGGAATTCCAGAGCTCTGGGAGACCGAGGCAGGTACAGCCCAGGAGTTCGAGACCAGCCTGGGCGATATGGCAAGACCCTGTCTCTACATTTAATAATAATAATAATAAAAGAGTGAACCCTATGGAAAGAACACTCAGCCATGAATACCTCCACCCGGGGGGTGCAAGAACCCTCAGTCCTCGGTGACTCCAAGGAGGTTCCCCCAATCCACGAGACCCACTTACCCCAGGATATCTTCCTCCTTGTCCAAGTCCCTTTGGCGACAAAGGTTTATTCTCAGAAAGCCGGAGACCAGTGTCTTCGTTCCTGCTGAGGATGGACATAGGGGATGAACACGACACGGTCGTGTTCTTCAGTGCGCTCTGCTCCAGAGAAGCTGGCCTGAGTTCGCATCCCCGCCCCTTCTCTCCCTGGCTGTGACACAGGGGACAAGGGGCTTCAACTGGCAGAGCCTCAGTTTCCCTGTCTGTAAAGGTGGAATGGCACGGCATCCTCTGTCAGGGTGACGGGGATTTTGTTTTTGTTTTTTTGAGACTGAGTCTTGCTCTGTCGCCCAGGCTGGAGTGCAGTGGTGTGATCTCAGCTCACAGCAACCTCCGCCTCCCGGGTTCAAGTGATTCTCCTGCCTCAGCGTCCTGAGTAGCTGGTTACAGGAGCCCACCACCACGCCCGGCTAATTTGTGTATTTTTAGTAGAGATGGGGTTTCACCATGTTGGCCAGGCTGGTCTCAAATTCCTGAGCTCAGGTGATCCGCTCATCTCACCCTCCCAAAGTGCTGGGATTCCAGGCGTGAGCCACCGCGCCCAGCCGTGTTGGGGATTTTGTACGCACTGGAGGTTGACACAGGCCATGGCTCAAATCGAAGTGGCTGTGTTACCACAGGAAAGTTCCTCAGCCTCTCTGTGTGTTGGAACAGAGGCCCCTGGTTTTGTTTTTTGTTTTGTTTTGAGACACGGTCTCACTCTGTTGCCCAGGCTGGAGTGCGGTGGTGCAATCTCGGCTCACTGCGACCTCCGCCTCCCAGGTTCAAGCGATTCTCCTGCCTCAGCCTCCTGAGTAGCTGGGATTACAGGCATGCACCATCATACCTGGTTCATTTTTGTGTTTTTAGCAGAGACGGGGTGGGGGGTGTTTCACCATGTTACCCAGGCTGGTCTTGAACTCCTGACCTCAAGTGATCCTCCCACCTCAGCCTCCCAAAGTGCTGGGATTCCAGGTGTGAGCCACCGCGCCAAACCAGGCCCCTGATTCTGAGGAAGACCAGTCGAGGCAGAATCCCCTCGTCATCACTCACTCCACACGGTTACCAGCTGCCCCGAGCCAGCACCACCGAGGATGGAAACCTAGTGACACAGACTGCCCTCTGCCCCCGGGCACCCGGGCGAACGCCAGTCACACACAAGGACACACAGGAAATGTATGTATATTTCCACTGTTTTATTTGCTTTCTGTGGTGTCAGATTTGGGTTCTCCTAGAGCCCAGTCCCAGGCAGAGTCTGGAAGATCCTTCTCTGCCTGGGGGGGCTGGGACGCAGGAGTTTCAGACAAGGCACTGGCAAAAGTTCCGGGGCGGCGGGGGGTGTGTGTCAAGGGGTCAGGAAGAAGCCACGCTGAGGCTGGAGGGACTGGGCCCTCCTTTGGGGACAGAAAACACAGTCACCTTTGGCAGGGAAGGGTTTTTTCCTAGAGAAAAATTTAAGACAAGATAAAAACCTGAGATGTTGGAGGAGCCTCCAGAAACAAGCTGGTGCTTCCCTGGGCAGACGAGAGTGAACTTGGCTTCCGAAGGCTGGGGGCGGGGCGGGGGGGTTGCAGGCCCTCAGCCAGGCTCAGATGCCACAGTCCTTGGCGAGCAGAAAGCCTAATTCAAATCCCTCTGTGGGATTTCCTTGAGACAAAGTGTCAGGACACAAAAGCCCCCGGGCAGCAGACCCCACCTCTGTGAATGGCCTTTGCGAGAGGCTGGTCTGGATAGTCAGGAGTCACCGCCACCGCCCAGTGACCCGTTCCTGTCCCCTTTTTGTGTGCTCTGTGAGTGCTGGAGAGGCAGGCACTTCTGTGGGTAACTGGGGGGTAGACAGAGGAGGAAGAGAAAGGGAATTTGGGGGAGGGGGAGCAGTTTGGGGCGGGACTAGGTCCCTTGAGGCCTGGGAGTCCCCTGCCACTCAGCTGGTGACAACTGTCCTGGAAACCAGGTGACAGTCTCTCAGCGGGTATGTTCAGGGTCCACCCAGGAATTAGCTTTCCAGACATGGGTGCTGGGCAGTGCCTGCCCCTCCGGCAGCCATTCTGCCGAGGGTCTAAGTGGAACCCCAGCCATCAGCCTTCCTCCTCACTCCAAAAACAGGGATGCTTTCCTCCCAGCCAGCAGCCCCGGGCCCTTATGAGGCACTTGTGCCCAGGGAAGGGACATTTAATCCGGGTTATTAAAACAAAGGCCTCTCCTGCTCCCGAGAGTCAGGAGGCTGAGGACGGGCGGCCGCACGGGGCAACCTGGCAAAGAACCTGCCTCCTCAACCATCATCAGCACCCCACGCCGGCCGCAGGATCACGCCGCTCCCAGACGCCTCGGATTAGAGGCTGGGGCCACGGAGAATAGGGCTTTGTCCGGCTCTCTCAGAAGGGGACTTCTAGGTTCAGACGCTACAAAAACTGGGGAGGTCAAAGGCCAACAGTCTAGACGGTGGCAGCCAAAAGGGGGGCTGCTGTGAGGGGCGGATTTCCATGAGCCGCCCCTTCCACCCGGTCACCTCCCCGGGGCATGGGCCTGCGGGTGTAAACACACCAGCTGGTCTCGCTTCTGGCACAAACGTCCAAGACTAAAAGGTATCTTGGATCTACTTTTCCAGCTCTCCCTTCTGCCGCAGTGTGGATACTTTCTGTTCTAGATGTTTCTATGCCAGCAATGAGCAGAAGAGCAGAGAGGGGAATTCCCTTTTTTTTTTTTTTTTCTGAGACGGAGTCTTGCTACGTGGCCCCAGGCTGGAGCGCAGTAGCGTGATCTCAGCTCACTGCACCCTCCGTCTCCCAAGTTCAAGCGATTCTTCTGCCTCTGGAGTAGCTGGGATTACAGGTGCACACCACACTCCTGGCTAGCTTTTGTATTTTTAGTAGAGACGGAGTTTTGCCATGTTGGCCAGGCTGGTCTCAAATTCCTGACCTCAAATGATCAGCCTGTCTTGGCCTCCCAAAGCACTGGGATAACAAGCTCGAGCCACCACGCCTGGCCCTTTTTTTTACTCTCTCTCTTGAGACAGGGTCTTGCTCTGTTGCCCAGGCTGGGATGCGGTGGTGCAATCACGGCTCACTGCAGCCTCCACCTCCCGGGCTCAGATGAGCCTCCCAAATCAGCCTCCCAAGTAGCTGGGACCACAGGTGCTCAACACCACACCTGGCTTTTTTTTTTTTTTCCTAAATTTCTGTAGAGATGGGGTCTCGCCTTGTTGCCCAGGGCTGGTCTCGAACTCCTGGGTTCAAGCAGTCCTCCCACCTCATTCTCCCAAAGCGCTGGGATTACAGACAGAACCATCTCCAGGATATCCTTCCTTGCTGAGAAACTACTGCATCTGGAACATCTCCTCCAAAGATCTGGCTCTGATGGGGAAGCTGTGATTCCGGCCCCTACCCCCTGCCCCTGCCCAGCCTCTCCAAGTGGCCTCAGGCTTGCTCCAGCCCTTGACTGGAGCAGGTGGGCCCCAAGCTCAGCCCATCCACCTTGAACGCCTGCTGCTGCTTTTCCTTCCTTTCCACTCCACCTTGTTTTTCAAGCTATGTCTCCACACACATGCCACTGACCTTCTTTGGGATGGAGTTAGGGTACCAGGGGCCCAATAAAGGAATAAAAGTCCACAGCCTTGGGCATCTTAAAAGAGATGCCATCATGAAGCTGCTCAGGGCACCAGGTGCACCGATCACTGTCCCTGCGCCCCTGCCCCCACCTCAGCACCCTCCATGAGGGCTCATCAGGGAAGCCCCCACAATCACTTCTCACCCTTCCCCCCAGCCTTCCCATCACACCCCTCAGCCCCTCTTTCCACCACTGACACTCTCCACATCCATTCCACTCAACACCTGCCAAGTCCCACCCCCTCTGCAGCCCCCACCCCAGGCTCTGAAAATGACAGAGGAGAGGAAATGGGACTTGGTCCCTACCTTCTTGCATGAGGATTTTTTTTTTTTTTTTTTTTTGGGATACAGAGTCTAGCTCTTGTCACCAGGCTGGAGTGCAGTGGTGCGATCTCGGCTCACGGCAGCCTCCACCTCCCGGGTTCAGTCAATTATCCTGCCTCAGCTTCCCAAGTAGCTGGGATTACAGGTGCGCGCCACTACGCTCAGCTAACTTTTGTATTTTTAGTAGAGACGGGTTTCACCATGTTGGCCAGGATGGTCTCCATCTCTTGACCTCATGATCCACCCGCCTCGGCCTCCCAAAGTGCTGGGATTACAGCCATGAGCCACTGTGCCCGACCTTTTTTTTTGGAGACAGGGTCTTGCTCTGTCACCCAGGCTGGAGTACACTGGTGTGATCATGCCTCACCACTGAAGCTTCAACCTCCCAGGCACAGGTGATCCCCCTGCCTCAGCCTCCTGAGTATCTGGGACCACAGGCATGCACCACCACGTCTGGCTAATTTTTTTGTATGTTTTAGTAGATATGGGGTCTCTCGCTGTATTGCACAGGCTGGTCTTGAACTCCTGGGCTCAAGGGATCCTCCTGCCTCAATCTCCCAAAGTGCTAGAATTACAGGTGTGAGGAAGCACACCTAGCCCACGTAAGGATATTTTAAGATGAGATCCCACAAAGGTGGAAAAACACATCATAGAGTGCATAGATGAGTTCCACTAAAAAAAAAAAAAAAAAAATTATTAAAAAAACTCAGCCAGGTGTCGTGGCTCACGCCTGTAATCCCAGCACTTTGGGAAGCTGAGGTGGGCAGATCACCAGATCAGGGGTTCGAGACCAGACTGGCCAACATAGTAAAACCCTGTCTCCACTAAAAATACAAAAAATTAGCCAGGTGTGGTGGTGGCACCTGTAATACCAGCTACTCAGGAGGCTGAGGCAGAATTGTGTGAACCTGTGAGGCAGAAGTTGCAGTGAGCAGAGATCACACAATTGTATTCCACCAGCCTGGGTGATGGTGAGAGACTCCGTCTCAAAAAAAAAAAAAAAAAAAAAAATTAACAATGAGAAAATTAAAATAGCCAAATGCTGTGCATGATGGGGGAAAGATGAGATACTGGCTTGACTTGGAGAGGAAATGTCAAACCACTGCAAGAATGTGAAGATGACACACACACACTCGACAATGAGCAGACAGTAAGTTATATCTCTAAGGAGCTACGTCACACAGTGCTTTAAACACACAGGTGAAATGAAGACAAAAGAAAGAAGTGTGGAGCCGGGGCAGGTGCTGAGCTCAATTCAGGCCTGGCACAACCCCTCCCCATTTTGCCCCCATCTTGGCTAGACCCGTTTTCTATTCAGAGGCCCGAAGACCAGACCTTTGAGGAACAGAGCAAGAGGAAGCCTGAAGTTATTCTCCACAAGACCTCTGGGGGATCCCTGAGTCTTGAGCTGTTCCCACATCCAAAAGAGGCCACATGATCCTCCTGCCTCAGCCTCCTGGGTATCTGGGACCACAGGCACGCACCACCACATCTGGCTAAGTTTTGTATATTTTGGTGGATATGGGGTCTCTCGCTGTGTTGCCCAGGCTGGTCTTGAACTTCCCTTCACAGATGCTGGGGGGACAGAGGCAGTGATGTCTGCCACGCTCTAGATTTCTCAGGACAGAGAGCTACCAGGGACGTGGAGGGGGCATTTCCAGCAAAAAGAAGGCTGGTGTGGAGGGAACAAGAGTCCCTACTCACTTCCACCTGCTGGCCACTGTCCATACCCGATGCCAGGTGCCCACGGCAGGTCACCTGCCAGCATCCACCTCCCCCTCCAGATAAAGCCCAGCACTTGAAAAACGCGTTGATGGATTTCAGAACTCCATCAACCCAGTTCCAAAACACTGTAGAAGCGAAGCAGAGACAGGAACCACAGCCGGCATCGGAGCTAGACAAGGAAGGTGAACGCTGAAGAAAACAAAACAAAACTCTCAGCTATTTTGAAAAAGAACTGGGCTGGGCACAGTGGCTCACGCCTGTAATCCCAGCACTGTGGGAGGCCAGGAAGGGAGGATCGCTTTGAGTCCAGGAGTTCGAGACCAGCCTGGGCAACATGGCGAAACCCTGTCTGTATAAAAAATTTAAAAATTAGCCAGGTGTGGTGGTGCATGCCTGTGGTCTCGGCTACTCAGGAGGCTGAGATGGGAGGATCACTGGAGCCCGGGAGGTTGAGGCTGCAGTGAGCCGTGATCACACTACTGTACTCCAGCCTGGTCAACAGAGAAAGACCCTATCACACACACACACACACAAACCCAGATGGTAGGAAAGCAAGATCAGATTCCACTGTGCCACACTCAGGAAAACAGTACAGCCACATTTCCCCCGCCAAAATAGAAAGTGATTTCCAGAACGTGCATTTCACTCAATTGGTTTCACCGTGGGGGTCATCCTCTCTTTCTGATGGCGGGATCAAGATCTGGCTGAACTTAGATCACCTGGGGAACGTGACCATCCTCCCTGCCTGGTAAGTTCAAGGTTACCAGGAAGTGAGAGAAAAATTGACTCCTGACTCCTGGGCGAGTGTCCAAAACCAAGCTACATAAAAACCCCAGCCGCCCGGAATTCCTCTTGCTCAGACATGCCGGGACATGCCAAACTCTGCAAACTCCGGCTCCCACGCCTCCGTTTTGAGCCCCCTCCCCCGCATCCCCCGCTAAGGGGAATAACAAAATCCTCGCGGCACCAAGATCTTGAAGCCCCAGGCCAGATGGTGGGTTTTCTGCTGCTGTGGAGTTTTACGTATTAAAAAAGAAAAGTCAAAAGCAGACAAAATCCGCCTTCCCGCAGGTGGCCCGTCTCCATGGCGACAGCTCACAGCTCGGTGTTGAAAGGACCATGCCCCCTCGTGGCCACACCTGGGGCCGCAGTCTTGGCCCTGCGCCTGGCCACGGACCCCACGCCTTAACCAAGGAGGCCTCATTTTTGTCCCTAAAACAAAGATATGGCATCTTAAGTCCGGTTGTTTTTCTGAGATGGAGTCTCGCTCTGTCACCCAGGCTGGAGTGCAGCGGTGCCATCTCAGCTCACTGCAACCTCTGTCTCCTGGGTTCGAGCGATTCTCTGGCCTCAGCCTCCTGAGTAGCTGGGACTATAGGCACGTGCCACCATGCCCGGCTACTTTTTGTATTTTTAGTGGAGATGGGGTTTCCCTGTGTTAGCCAGGTGGGTCTTGAACTCCTGACCTGAAGATATACACCCACCTCGGCCTCTCAAAGTGCTGGGATTACAGGCATGAGCCACTGTGCCCGGCCAACATGGCATCTTAAGTCCAATTTTCAGGGCAGGAGGCAAAAGTGGCCTCACCCTGGGGGCGGGGGAAAGACACTTGTTGTTGGCTAAAAAGCCTGCATTTTAACCAAAGGGAACATAAATTACTCTGTGCTCAAACTAGCACTGTCATTAAAAAAAGAGAGAGAGAGAGAGAGAGAAAGAAGAAGAAAGAAAAAAAAAATCATACTATTTCCCAAGGTGGCCCCAGAAAGGGCCAGGCTGTTGAGCACAGTTCAAGGTCAAGGACTCTTCGAGAGGCTTTTAAATTTGGGAAAAGCCAGTCATGTGTCTAAAGTGAATTCTGAAATTCCTTCGCCAATGGACAGGAAAGCAGGTGAGAACTCGTGGCCCGGCCATGGGATCGTAGCACGTGGATCCAGCAGAGATCCTCTCTGGGCATCTGGACCCCCCAGGCTGGCCTCCCCCACCAAGGCAGCTGTTGTTTCCAGACGCAGGGAGGAAAATGGAGAAAAAAAAATCTTCAGCCGCTTCCCTCAAATCGACCAGAGCTTTTGTAGAGAAGGAGGAAGAGGAGGTGCGCACGTTAGAATCTCTCTTCCAGATCGGATCCCCCAGCCGAGGAGTTTGTCTCTTCCTGGCCACGACCCAGAGAGTGGACGTCCCCTCGTGGGGTCCCCAGCAGGAGGAGGTCTTAGGAGACCTGAGCGTCCCTCAGTGTTTGTGGCAGTAGCTGATGCTGCCCTCCGACTGCTCCAGAAGGTCCAGCATCTCCTCGATGATGGCCCTCAGCGCTCTGCCCAGCTGGTCGGCGTTGTACGGCTTCCCCAGCGGGGGCACATGGACAAATGCTGATCGACCGTGGCTCTGGTACAGTGAGGTGTAGTAGGTAAAGTCGCACAGATATCTAAGCCGCAGGGTGTGGCGGGTGAGAAAGAGACCAAAATGGGGTCAGAGGGGCAATCCACAGACCAAGGTGACAGCCCCATCCAAACCCAGGAAAGACCCCAGCCTCACCAGCAACCCACAAGATGGAATAACACTCTCTTCCCTTCTTCCCAGGTTGGCGAAGATGAAAAAAATCACCAGGGGTGGTGGTGCGTGCCTGTAGTCCCAGCTGTTCAGGAGGCTGAGGTGGGAGGATTGCTTGAGCCCAGGAGATCGAGGCTGCAGTGAGCCATGATTGCATCACTGCACTCAGCCTGGGCGAGAAAGTGAGAGCCTGTCTGTTTAAAAAACAAAAAAATCCAAAAAACTTGATAACTCGCAGTGCTGTGGTGCACGTGGGGAAATGGGCCGAGTGAGCTGTCGCTGGTGGAAATGCATGCTGGTTGCCCCCGTGGAAGGCAATTTGACAGGCTAGTAAAATTATAATCACCCAGAGTTTACAACCTGATATTTCCATTTTTTGTTGTTTGTTTGTTTATTGAGACAGGGTCTAACTCTGTCACCCAGTCTGTAGTGCAGTGGTGCAATCATAGCTCCCTGTAGCCTCAAACTCCTGGCCTCCAGCAATCCTCCCACCTCAGCTGCCTGAGTAGCTGGGATACAGGCGTGCACTACCATACCCAGGGTTTTCGCCTTTTTTTTTTTTTGATACAGAGTCTCACTCTGTTGCTCAGGCTGGAGTGCAGTGGCACAATCTCAGCTCACTGCAACCTGCGCCTCCCAGGTTCAAGCGATTCTCCTGCCTCAGCCTCCCAAGTAGCTGGGATTACAGGCACCCATGACCATGCCTGGCTAATTTTTGTATTATTAGTAGAGACGGGGTTTTACCATGTTGACCAGGCTGGACTCGAACTCCTGACCCCAAGTAATACGCCCACTTCGGCCTCCCAAAGTGCTGGGACTACAGGTATGAGCCACGGCACCTGGCCTATTTCCAGTTTGTTTGAGAGATGGAGTCACACTCTCACCCAGGCTGGAGTGCAGTGGTGCAATCTCACCTCACGATTCTCCTGCCTCAGCCTCCTGAGTAGCTGGGATTACAGGTTCCCACCACCATGTCAGGCTAATTTTTGTATTTTTAGTAGAGATGGGGTTTCACCATGTTGGCCAGGCTGGTCTGGAACTCTTGACTTCGAGTGATCCGCCCAGCTCGGCCTCGCAAAGTGCTGGGATTACAGGCGTGAGCCACTGCGCCTGGCCTATTTCCAGTCTCTAGATCTACCCTCAGGAAGCCCCTACACAAGGGTACAGGAAAGTACAAACAGGGCTGCTCCCCACCGTATTATGTATAAAAGCAGGAAAACAGAAAGCAACCTAAAGCCCACTGACGGGGCGTGGCTTAGTAAACTCTGGTTTATCCACACCGTGGAATCCTATGAAGCCATTTACAAGAAATGCGGTACAGCCGGAAAAAAAATGGAGAACTCGCCAGATGCATGTCGAATGCTCACAAGTGAAAATTGAGGAAGAGAATTCTCAGTAAAGTGTAACTTTCACCGTGTGACTCCATCCATGTAAAAGCAAAGCAAAATAAGACAAAACCATAATCCAGCACACCAAGTGATGTATGTACGGACAGAAACGTGTCAGTGGGAAAAGCTTCACGGTTTCGTGTCTGACTTATCAGAGGGACCACTATGGGAAAAGAGAGGGAATGAAAAATTTTCTCAATTAGACACGTGAGGATACGTTCTAGAATTACTTGTGATTAAAAATTAATTTTTTGTTTTGAGATGGAATTTCCCTCTCGTTGCCCAGGCTGGAGTGCAATGGTGCGATCTCGGCTCACTGAAACCTCCGCCTCCCAGGTTCAAGGGATTCTCCTGCCTCAGTCTCCTGAGTAGCTGGGATTACAGGCACCCGCCACCACACCTGGCTAATTTCTTGTCTTTTTAGTAGAGACGGGGTTTCTCCATGTTGGTCAGGCTAGTCTCGAACTTCCGACCTGAGGTGATCCGCCCATCTTGGCCTTCCAAAGTGCCAGGATTACAGGTGTGAGCCACCGCACCCAGCCTAAAACTTAATTTTATAAAGAGACTGATGGAAGCTGGGTGCGGTGGCTCACACCTGTAGTCCTGGCACTTTGGGAGGCTGAGGTGGGAGTATCCCTTGAGTCCAGGAGTTTGAGACCAGTCTGGGCAACATGGCAACACCTTGTCTCTGTCAAAACTACAAAAAAAGTTGGGCCGGGTGTGGAGGCTCACGCCTGTAATTCTAGCAACTTGGGAGGGCAAGGTGGGCGTATCCTTTGAGCTGAGGAGTTTGACACCAGCCTGGCCAACATGGTGAAACACTGTCTCTCCTAAAAATATAAAAATTAGCTGGACATGGTGATGGGTGCCTATAATGCCAGCTACTTGGGAGGCTAAGGCAGGAGAATCGCCTGAACTCAGGAGGCAGAGGTTGCAGTGAGCCGAGATCGAGCCACTCCACTCCAACCTGGGTGACAAAGCCAGA
>PVKV010010981.1:0-72906 GCA_004027835.1 Alouatta palliata
TTGCTCCTGTAATCCTAGCGCTTTGGGAGGCTGGAGAGGGAGGATCACTTGAGCCCAGGAATTCAAGACCAGCTTGAACAACATAGCAAGGCCACATCTCTATAAAAAAATTTTTTTTTAATTAGCTGGGTATGGTGGTACATGCCTGCATTCCTAGCTCTTTGGGAAGCTGAGACAGGAGGATCACTGGAGCCCAGGAGGTTGAGGCTGCAGTAAGCCATGGACCACCAGTGCACTCGAGCCTGGGTGACCAAGTGAGATTCTGCCTCAAAAAAAAAAAAAACAGAAGGAGAAATTAAGTCATTCCTAAATAAATGAAGAGAACTTACCACTATCAGACCTTCCCCCAAAAGAAATGGTAAAGAAAGTCCTTCAGTCTGAAATGAAAGACTATTAGATGATAATTTAAATTCACACAAAGAAATAGAGTGCCAGTGAAGGTAACTACATAGGTAAATATAAATGATAGTATATGTGTGCTTTTATTTGTAACTCTTTTCTCTATTTTGATTTAAATGAAAATCACATAAAGCAGTAATGATAAAATTGTGTTGATGGGATTATAGTGTATAGAGTAGTAATTTTGTGGCAATGATAGTACAAAGAACAGGATAGGGAACAGAACTATATTAGAGTATATTTGCATACAATTGTATGTATATTTGTATACAATTGAAAGTGAGTTGCTAGGCCAGGAGCAATGGCTCACTCCTGTAATATTGGGTACATAGGTGAAACTGACACATTCCTAGAAAGACACGACTGCCAAAACTGACTCAAGAAGTCAAAAATCTGAATAGACCAGTAACAAAGAGAAAGATTCAATCAGTGATCAAAAAACTTCTTACAAAGAAAAGCCCAGAATCAGATGGCTTCACTGATGAATTCTAATGAATACTTAAAGAAGAATTAGTAACAATCTTTCACAAACTCTTTAAAAAATAGAAATGGAGAGAACACATCACAACTCATTCTGAAGCAAGATTTACTGTGATACCAAAACTAGGCAAAGACATCACAAAAAAGCATAGACCAATGTCTCTTATGAACACAGACATAAAAATCCTCAACAATACAAGCAAAGAAATCCAGCAAAAGAATTATAAACCAAGTGGGATTTAACCCAGAAATGCAATGTTGGTTTAACATACAAAATCAATCAGTGCAGTACATCATATTACTGAATAAGAGATAAAACCACATGATCATCTCAGTAAATGCAGATAAAGCATTTGATGAAATTCACAACTTTTCATGATTTAAAAAACCCCACGCAGGCCAAGCGCAATGGCTCACACCTATAATCCCAGTACTTTGGGAGGCCAAGGCGGCAAGTCACTTGAGGTCAAGAGTTCGAGATCAGCCTGGCCAACATGGTGAAATCCTGTCTCTACTAAAAATACAAGAATTAGCTGGGTGTGGTGGTGCATGCCTGTAGTCCCAGCTACTCAGGAGGCCAAGGCAGGAGAATCGTTTAAACCTGGGAGGCAGAGGTTGCAGTGAGCTGATATCGCACCATTGCACTGTAACATGGACAACAGAGCAAGACTCCATCATAAAATTAACTAACTAATTAATTTAAGAACCCCACTCAACAAATAAAGAATTAAAAAAAAAAAAAAAACTTCCTCAACTTGATAAAGGGCATCTATGACAAACCCACAGCTAACTAATAGCGTGCTTAATGGTGAAAGACTGAATGATTTCCCCCAATATCAGGAACATGACAAGGATGTTCACTCCTGCTACTTCTGTTTAACTTTATATTCAAGGTTCTAGCCAGGACAGTTAAACAGAAAGGAGGCATTAAAGACATTAATATGGGAAAAGAAGTAAAACTATCCCTGTTTGCAGATGGTGTGATCTCATGTACAGAACATTCTAAAGAATCCACATCTGGCACATGTGCCCCTGAACTTAAAAGTTGAAGGAAAAATAAATTTTTCCCAACCTCGAGTGAAAAAATATATTCTTTTGTATTCTTTCTGAATTTTTACTTTTTACATTTGAATCTTTGATCTATATGGAATTTACTTTTTGTATTTGGTTTGAGATATATATATAATTTCATTTTTCCCCAGTTTAATTTTGGTGAAGTCCAATTTCTCAATTTTTTCTTCTAAAATTTATGCTTTTGGTATCACATCTAAGAAACTATTACCTATCTCAAGGCCATGAAGATTTAGTCCTGTGTTTTATCGTGAGGATTTTATAGTCAAATCAGTAGCCTAACTTCCCTCCTTAACAACTAGAAAATGGGCTGGGCATGGTGGCTCACACCTGTGATCCCAGCATTTTGGGAGGCGAAGGCAGGAGAATCACTTGGGATCAGGAGTTTGAGAACAGCCTGGCCAACATGGTGAAATCCCATCTCTACTAAAAATGCAAAAGTTGTCCCAGTATTATTTATTTATTAAATACTAGGGGTTTTTTCCCTCAGCTGATCTGCAGTTCCAGCTGTATCATAAGTCTGCATACAGTGTGGTTTTCTTTCTGTACTCTATTCTGTTATTATTTTGCTTACCTCTAAACAGATCATTGTCTTAATTACTATGATTTTATAATAAACCTTAATTTGAAAAAAAAAAGAATCCACCAAGCAAACTATTAGAGTTAGCAAATGCCTTCAGCAAGGCTGCATGATTCAAAACCAAGGTAAAAAGAAATCATTTGTACTCCTATACACGAGCAAGAAAGAATTTTAAAATGAAATGAAGAAAAGTTACATTTACAAAAGCATGAAGAATAAAATACTTAGGAATTAATTTGACAAAAGAAATGTAAGACCAATACACTGAAATATATAAAACTTTATTGAAAGAAATTAAAGAAGACCTAAAGAAGACATCTCTTGTTCATGGATTGGAATATTTAATACAATGTTAAGATGGCAATACTTCACAAATTAATCTACAGATTCAGTATTTCTTACCAAAATCTCAGCTGAATTTTTTTTCAGAAATTGACAAAATGGTCCTAATATGCATATGGAAGTGCAAGGGATCCATAACAGCTAAAACACTTGAAAAAGTAGAACAAAGTTAAAGGACTCACACTGTCCAATTTTAAAATTTTATACAAAGTTACAGTAATCAAGATAGTGTGGTAGTGGCATAATAGTAGAAATTTAGGTAAACAGAATGGAATTGAGATTCCAGAAATCTTTACATTTACCATCAATTTACTTTTGACAAGGATACCAAGATAATTCAGTGGTACTAGGACAAATGAAAGCAAAAAAAAAAAAAAAAGGAAGGAAGAAGACTGTGAAAGTATGGAAGAGGACTTCTTCCTCACATCATACACAAAAATTAACTCAAAATGTATCATAAGCCTGAAAGTAAGAGGTAAAACTATAAAATCTTCATAATAAAACCTAATAAATCTTCATGGCCTTGAATTAAGTAACAGTTTCCTAGGTATGACACCAAAAGCACAAATTACAAAAGAAAAAATTGATAAATTGGGCTTCACCAAAATTAAAAATTCCTTAGAGATGTTCAGCAGTAGAAGTGAACTGTCAAAAAAAAAAAAAAACAGAGAACTTGAAGATAGACTGATAGAGATTATGCAGTCTGAAGAACAGAGAGAAAATGAAAAGAATGAAAATCAACAGCCTCAGGGAAATGTGGAATACCTTTAAATGCACCAATATACTTGCAATGGGAGTACCAGAAAGACAGGAAAAGAGAAAAAAAAGAAAAAATACTTGAAGAAATATAAATGAAAGCTTCCCAAATTTTCTGAAAAACATAAGCTACATATGCTTAATGAACTCTACATAGGTAAATACAAAGTGATATAGACCCAGACACATCAGAGTAAAAATGTTGAAAGTCAAAGACAAAAAGAAAATACTGAAATCAGCAAGAGAAAAAGAGCTAATCCATACAAGGGAATCTCAATTAGATCAATAGATGACTTTCCATAAGAAACAATGAACTCTGGAAAGCAGTAGATGATGTTACATATTCAAAGGACTACAAAAAAAACCCTGTCAACCAAGAATCACATATTCAGCAAAACTACCATTCAAAAATGAAAGATAGGCTGGGCATAGTGGCTCAGATGTATAATCCCAACATTTTGGGGGGTCTAGGTGGTAGGATTGCTTGAACTCAGGAGTTAGACACCAGATGGGCAACGTGGCAAGACCCTGTCTCTACAAAAAGAAAAAAAATTAGCTAGGTGTGATTCCACACACCTGTAGTCCCAGCTACTCAGGAGGCTGAGGCAGGAAGATCAGTTGAGCCTGGGAGGTAAAGGCTGCAGTGAATCATGTTTCTGCCACTGCATTTCAGCCTGGGCAACAGAGCAAGACCATGTCTCACAAAAGAAAGATAAAGAAGGATAAAAGTATGTAGCGGTGATGACTGCACAATCCTGTGAACATACTAAAAATCACTGAAGTGTAAACTGAAGAGTAAATTTTATAGTAGATGAATTATATCTCAATAAAGCTGTTTTTAAAAGTGTTTACCTCCCACCAACACTTCTAATCAGCACCACTGCCTGACCTACACAGTGTCTGAGCAAGGTTATTACCTGAGCCAATCTTAGTGCCCAGGCTGCTCTGCATCTTTGCTGAATTCCAGAGATGCAATCTCGTACCTGACAGTTCTATCATAGCCGAAATGCTTGGGGTCCATTTGAGCTGCCATTTATGTAGGAGCTTCTTTCAATCTGTTGTATAGTCAGAGTTCTACATCATGAAATCAAACAACAGAAAACTACCGGCTTATTTCTCCACTCCCTGAGAACTAAGGTCTGTGTGCATATGTGCCGTTAATTTCTACCTCTTCTGTGCCACTGCTGTGCTGGGCACTTTCCACACCCACAAAATATCTCATTCAGTCCTGGCAGCTATTCAGAGAGACAGAAGTGATTACTCCCAATGTTTCACAGGAGCAAACTCCTAACTCATTGTCCCAACTCACTAACTCATTATTGCCTCTGGATTTGCCAACTTCTTAGCCTCATTTCATCTACCTGCAAACTTGGTGTAAAAGCCCTTGGCCCACTCTGCTCCTTTGGAGAAAAGTCCCTGAAGGTTGTCCTTATGTTGGGGGTAGGTTCAGGCTTCTGACGGATGGAAGTCAGGGCACAGCATCTTATCTGAGTTGGCTGAATAGGAGAGGCAGAGGGCTCAGTCAGGACCAGGGAGAGCAGGTCACAGGCAGAGGGGAAGTTAGGATTCCAGGGGCAACAGAAAGCAGCAGGTGTGGGGCTGTGAGCAGGGTCAGTGACCCTGGCAGCCTCAGGCCTTGGAAGCCAGCCCTCACCTGCTGGTTTGTGGGCCAGGCCTCTGCCAGGCTGTGGGAAATACTCTTCCCCGTTTGCATTTCAGGAAGGCTAAACACACCCTTTGGGAAACACTGGAGACATGAGGGGCTAAGACCTGAAGGTGGGCACTGTGGGCTCTCAAGCCTACCACGCACTTCTGCTTACCTGGTAACACAGCCAACAGCTTGCCCGCCCAGGCTTCTTTTCCTAACCCTGAGATGTGAATGGGCAAGGTTTCCAGTGTGAGGAACTCTCTTGGGCCACATCCATTCAGCCTAAGAGGCCCCAGAATCATCGAACCCTCTACTTCATCAGACGCATTTTCCTTATTGCCCAGGTCGTCTGGCTCTTGCTGAATTGCTCCCACATTCCTGACAGCAAAGTCAGTGGATCCAGCCTGTGCCTGGAACACGTTTGAAGGCTGTGCGCAGAAGGGCTGGGCTGTGGGGCACTACCATGTGGTCACCTGGAGGCCCTGCAACCAGCTCACTTTCTAAGCAGGGACCCCTGGCTGGCCTGGACCAACCCCTCTGTCCCATCCATCACTCTTGGACGCCCAGCTTCCTGCGGGCCATATAGTCCATCTCCAGAGGCTGTGGCAGCCACAGCACAGACCTAGAGTAAGAAGTCAAGTGCAGAGGGCTTCGAAGACACGATGGCCTCCAAGCACTCTTGCCTTCATTCCATTCGTCCTTCATCCATTCAGCACATACTGACTAAGTGCTTGTGCCTGCCCGCCTCTGATCTGGGCAGCAGGGAGACGTGCTCCCAGGAAGGTGGTCCCTCTTAGGGAAGTGTCTAGCTGGGGGCTGACGGAAACAGTCCCCAACCCATAAGTAAATAATCACTACCAATTGCAACAAGTGCTTGGAAGGAAATAACCAGGGAAAGATGATAGAAACCAGTGCGGGAAGGGTAAGGAGACATCTTTGTCTTTGACATCTTTGTTTTTTGTTTGTTTTTTTGAGACAGAGTCTCACTCTGTTGCCCAGGCTGGAGTGCAGTGGCACGATCTTGGCTCATTGCAACCTCCACCTCCCAGGTTCAAGCGATTCTCCTGCCTCAGCCACCTGAGTAGCTGGGATTACAGGCACCCCCCACCACACCCAGCTAATATTTGTAGTTTTAGTATAGACGGGGTTTCGCCATGTTGGCCAAGGTGGTCTCAAACCCCTGACCTCAGGTGATCTACCCATCTCGGCCTCCCAAAGGGCTGGGATTGCAGTCGTGAGCCACCGCTCCCGGCCTCACTACCGGAGTGATCTCCGGCAAAGTTCAGTACACATTAGAGCTCTTCCTGCCAGAACAGTTTCTCTCTGCCCCAGGTCACAGGAGGACAGGACTCTTCTGGGCCTCAGTTTTCTCCCCTGTAAAATGCACCTAGTGAGGTTGCAGCAGGCGTTACATGAAATGGTCTGGGGAACACATTCAGTGGAGCTGCCAGCGCTTGATGAGCACTCAGCAAGGGAGCAATGGTTACTCTTACAGCCCCTCCTTCATCTCGTCTGGGCTGTACCTCACGCCAGTCCCCAAGGCTCTGCTTTCAGGACCTCAGGCTCTCAGAATAATAATCCCAGTCTGAGCTTCCTTGGAGGCAGCTTGGACGTGAGTGAGGAAAGGTAGCAAAAGCTAGGAGGAGCAGACAAAGACACAGAGCTTTCTCCAGCCACTGTCAAGTTCAAGTGCACTGATGCTTTGGCTTGGTGAGCTATACACAAATATCCAATAACGTGAAAGAGCCCGGGGTGGGAGGTCAGTCTCCCTGCTGCTCCTGCCGTCTGGCCATTCAGCCCCCCTACTCAGAAGCAACCCTGATAACCACTTCCTTGCGCCCATATCTAGAGAAATGTTCTGTTTGTGTAAACAAAAGTCTACAGATCATTTTTATTATATGCTATTCTATACCTTTTTAAAATGCAAAAATACACCCTGGAGATCGTTCCATATCAGAACTTAATAGAGCATTACCTTTTTCACAGCTGCATAGTGTTCCATTTGCAGATGTCCCATCCTCTATTTAATCAGTTCCATCTGTGCCATTTTTAATACTTTTGCTATCTCAATACTTCTGTGATGAGAACTGTTTTTATACCTGTCCTCTTACATATGTGTTAACATAGCTGCAGAATACATTTCTAGGAGGATAATTGCTGTGGCAATTGGCATATACATTTTAAATCTTAATAAGTATTGCCAGATCACTCTCTAGAGAGAAGGTTCCAATTTATCCTGTCACCAGCATATGAGGTGACTGTCCTCATTGCCCTGCACATAGTAGCTCATGAGATTTTTTCATTTTTTTAATCTGATAGGATTGTAATTTTAACCTTTGCTTCTTTTATTATGAATGAAGATCAGCACTTGTAGCTACAAAAGTCAATCTCGTTCATAATCCAGATATTTCAGGGCTATCTGTATTTTCTGTTCTGTGACCTCTTCATTCGTATCTTTAGATATATTATTTTTACTAGGTTGCTGATGTTTTGAGAGATGTAGGAGTGTTTTTATGTCAAGGTATCTTGCCTTTGTGACATGAGTTAGATATATTTTTCCTAGGTTGGCTTTTTTTGAGCAATACCGTCTCACTCTGTCACCCAGGCAGGGTGCAGTGGCGTGATCTTGGCCCACTGCAACCTCCGCCTCCCAGGTTCAGGCAATTCTGCTGCCTCAGCCTCCCAAGTAGCTGGGATCACAAGCACATGCCAGCATGCCCAGATAATTTTTTCTTTTCTTTACTTTTTTTGTATTTTTAATAAAGATGGGGTTTTGCCATGTTGACGAGGCTGATCTCAAACTCCTGACCTCAAGTTATCCGCCTGCCTCGGCCGCGCAAAGTGCTGGGATTACAGGCGTGAGCCGCTGTGCACGGCCTAGGTTGGCTTTTGACTTTCTTCCGAGACTTTCTGCCTTGCAGACATTTTGAGAGTTTATATGGTTGGATCAGATCTCTCTTTTCTGGCTTCTGGATTATGAACCATAGGTGCAAAAGCCTGCCCCTCTCTAAGTCTAGAAAGGAATGTTCCCACATTTTCTTCTAGGATTTTTGTGGTTTTCTTAACATGTAAAATCTTTGATCCTTTTGGAATTTATCCCGGTTGATGCTAAGGCATGGATCTAATTTCATGTTTTCATGATAACTCGTGGTTATAACACATCTCTCCCTACCGTTCCCAGAAGCTCAGGTGTGGGAGCACTGTGGAGGGAGCCAGATGGTGGTTGGGGGAGACACATTACCACATGAAAGGCACCACTGGGTTCGGGCCTTTGTCTTAGGAACAAGACAGTGAGGAGGGAGTTTCAGGATCAGATCTGCACTTTAAGAGACATGACTCTGGCCCCAGAATGGGAGACCGAGGTGGTAATAGGGCATCATTCCTGAAGCCATCTCTGATCCCAGGTGCACCCACCTCGTTGCTAGTTGGTTCCAGCCCCTGGGTCACCAGCCCTCTCTCCCACAGTACTTCTGGGTGAATTCCTATGAATCTTGATAGCCACATAGAAGCCCCTTACACAGGCTGGCCTCAGGACTCCACCGCCTCCTCTCCTCCGATAGGCTTGGCCTCCCCCGACCACAACGTCTCCCTCCCGAGGTCTTGCCCGATATAAATGCAGCATCCACAAATTCTCAGTTCACAAATTCTAGCCCACTCCCATTCCCTGACTACCACAACCCGTCTATCTCCAGCCTTCAAATCCATGGATCCCAGCCCCTCACCCCTCAGCCCTCCAGCTGGAACCCTGACAGCTCTCCCATGCTACTTCCCTGCTCCTCCCTCCTCCCTCCTTCTCACTCCCCAAAAGCCCCACCCCAGACTGAAGCCAGCCCTCCACACGCTGCACTCCAGTGCAGGCAGATCACCCCCATCCTCTCCCTTTCAATTCCAGATCACAGCCCCGCTTGGCCATTTCTGCTGCCTGGCTGAGGCCACGTTGTCCAGCCCATTCAGCCTCCCCCCGCTCCACCCCGAACATCTCCTGCACCATCATCACCGAGGCTGATGGCCTCACTTCCTACTTCACTGAAAGCGTTGGCACCATCAGAAAAGAATTTGCCTGAGCGCCACCTCCATGGCCACATGCCTGGCAGCACCATGCACTCCTCCTGCTGTCCCCGCAGAGGGACTGTCCATGCCCCCTCTGTGCCAGCACCAGGAGCCAGCCCCTCTTACTGCCCGAGAATGTTGCTCCAGGGATCTCCGCTCCTCCCCATCGCCGAATCCTCCCTCTCTGCTGGACCACTCCCATCCTACAAGCACGGTGCCATGTCTCTTATACTAAAGAAATACCCGTCTCCAGGCGCCACCCCCACAAAGCAACAGTTCTTTTGCTTTCCTTTGCAGCAGAGCTCCCCAAAAGCACCCACTGTCCGCATCCCTCCACCCCCTTCTCTCTGAAACCCTCTCCCATCAGACCCTACTCCCATCACTTCCCGGACGTGCCTATGCGTTGCTGCATCCAGTTCCTGGTCTCCTTACTCGACCAGTCAGCAGGGCAGTCACTGTGTCCTGTGCACAGGCAACCACTCCCTCCTGAGACACTTTCTCTACTTCACTTCCAGGACTTCCTTATCTTCTCTCCAACTTGCAGCAGTGCCACGTGTGCCAAGCTCCTGACCCCTTCAGCTGAACCTGCCCCACCACTATCTCCCCACCTCTGTTGATGGCAGCCCTGTCCTTTCAGTTGCTCAAGCCAAAACTGGGGAAATCCTCTTGGCTGTGCTGTCAGAATCAGTCCAGAACCCAACCACGTCCACCACTTCCACTGCCACCACCAGCTGTGAGCCACCGTCCTCTCTCCCCGCAGCACGCAGTAGCCTCTGGGTTCTACCCCTGCCACCCAATGCAGGGGATCTTTCAAATATAAGCCAGACCACATCCTCTCTGTGCTCAAAACCTGTCAGGGCTTCTATCTCAGAGAAAAGACAAAGTCCTAAGAATGGCCAAGGCCCTACCCAATCGTCCCACCCCATCACCCCTCTGAAGCCACCTCCCGCTCTTTCTGGCTGTGAGAAGAGAGCAGAGGTAGAGCAGGAATAGAAGGGGGTGTGCGACCGAGGGACGGCTTTGCCATCCGAGGAATGAGAGTGTGTTTCAGAGCTGTCGGGCAGGACCTGCGTGAGAGGGCAGGTGTGACTAACATCCAGAGGAACCGTGGATGGGGCCAGGCTCTGGGCAATATAGAGGGGACAGTGCCTGAATTGAAGGTGGGTCAGTTCCTCCAAGTTAACCTGAGGGGCATGGAGAGGAGGGCAGGTGCAGGCAGAGGTGCAAGTGCTGGTGCAGGAGCAGATTGAAGGGCAGGGGCAGGTGGAGAGGCAGGTACAGGTATAGGCACAGGTGCAGATGCAGTGTGCACGGGGGAAGTGCAGATGCAGGTGTGCATGGGGGAGGTGCAGGGGCAGGTGTGCACGGGGGAGGTGCAGGGGCAGGTGTGCACGGGGCAGGTGTAGATGCAGGTGTGCACAGGGGAGGTGCAGGGGCAGGTGTGCACGGGGGACGTGCAGGGGCAGGGCAGGCTGTGGTGTCTGTGCAGGCAGAGGCACAGGTACAGGCGCAGATGTAGACATCCAGTGTTGGAAAGGCGATGGTGAACCTATCCAGCAGCTTTTGTTTTCTTTGGAAAATAGGAATCAAGGTCATTGGCTGACAGTGAGGAGTCAGCTCAATGGATGTCCCAGTTGCCACCATCTTGCTCTCTGCTCTGTCCCAATCTAGACTTGGAGAAACCGCTGTCCCCCATGTCATCATTCTTGGGTAGGAGCACATCAGTGTTTCAAGCCAAAAATCCTTGTCATCTCTCTCTCCCATCTGTCTCTCCCCCATGCACCCTCTACCGTGTGAACCCCGTCTCTCCTCTGACCGGCATCTCCTGACTCTCTGTTCTCCCCCTCGCCCACCAGCACCTGCAGGGGGACACCTTGGCGCATCTCCAAGGGCACTCTTGCCCTTCCCCATCACTCCTCCATGCAGAACCCTTTGCTGACTCCCCTTTACCCTTAGAACCAAGCCCCCCAGACCATGACGTGGAAACAAACCCTGGGCTTGGCTGGCCCTGCCTTCTCTAGCCCTCCCTTGGCTGCCTCAGCCTCCACTTCTCCTGGCTCCTCAAAAGCCCATGATCTTGGCATGTTCTGATTTTTTCATCTCTGCAACCCTCCTCTCTCCTCTTTTCTCATCCTCCAGACTCGGCCCAGCCTGTGTCAGGGCCCTTGTGCTGTGCTTGGAACTTCCTGGCCTTCTCCCTGTGTAGCTGTCCTCTTAAGGATCTGTCTGCTTAATCAACATTTGTGAGCCAGGGGTCTTACGTCTTGCACTCACTCCTGGTCCCATTAGCTACCCCCATGTCTCCCAGCTCATAGTTGTGATGTGTAAATCGTGCAGGCCGCTGACTGCCGGGTGCTGCCTCCCGGTGCGGCCTCATTGTCGAGTGATGTTCGGGGTCTGGCTTAGTGCACAGCGCCTAGGGGTGGTACGGGAGACTCCCTCCATCCAGCATGCGCTCGCTCTACCCCTAACCAATGATGTGGCCCCACACAAGTCACTGCTCTGCGAGCCTGTGTGTTGCCAGCTGTCCAGTAGAGATGCTCATCAGACCTCTCACAAAAGATGGTTGGGAAGGTCAGATGCATTAATAGGCATGCGATGTGCGTCGCAGGCTGTGAGGGGAAGCCCCCATGGGTACCATAAGTGTCCTCTGTGAGCCTTCATCTGGTAGACAAGCCACAGCCCCAGTCCCAGCCCCTGCTACTCCTCATGCATTTCCAACTCTGGGGCTGGGATGCAGGAACCCTCTCCCTCAAAAAGCCTGTTCAGCCACACCCATTTGCCCTTACTCCCAGCATTCCCTCTGTCCAAAATTGTTTACTCCCCTAGTCTCTCTCAGTAGAAACAAACTATCCCCTCAGAAGCACCAGAGCTCGTTCTTCAAGTAGGAACAAGTTCTGATTCCTACTCAGTGACAGAACCCAAAGCCGCCTGGTGACATAAATGCATGCACCCATGCCTGTGGGAATTGTCACCACCGGCCCCTCCAAGGGAAAGGTGCTCCTTCTCCTCTGCCCCCAGCTTCAGGCCTGATGCTTGTCTTCGAGACCAGGAGACAACCATGGCAGCATCAAAGCCTTGCAGGGAGAGGTGGCCAGGAGCTGTGCTGAGGACTGGCAAGGGGACTCTGACTCGATGCTGACTGTGGCTTCTCTGCTTGTGTTTTGCAGGTCCTCCAGTAAGTATCCTGGACTGTGCTGTCTACTTCTGAAAGATAAGATGTTTGGCTCTCTCTCTGTTGCAATTCCATGAAAATAATTTTGGTTAGGGGGGTATGTCCTCAAAAAAATCTGTCCTCTTAAAAAATGGCCAGGCACGGTGGCTCATGCCTGTAATCCCAGCACTTTGGGAGGCCGAGGTGGGCGGATCATTTGAGGTCAGGAGTTCGAGACCAGCCTGGCCAACATGGTGAGACCCCCATCTGTACTAAAAATACAAAAATTAGCCAGGCCTGATGGCAGGTGCCTGTAATCCCAGCTACTTGGGAAGCTGAGGCATGAAAATTGCTTGAACCCAGGAGGTAGAGGTTACGGTGAGCCGAGATCGTGCCACTGCACTCCAGCCTGGGCAACAGACAGAGCAAGACTCCGTCTCAAAAACAAAAACCAAAAATCACGTGTTTGGGGGAAAAAATCAGTCCTATACGGGGAGTCATGTTATTTGTTAATTTGTGGATGAATGCAGACACAAAATTCCACAGGCTTGACCTGTCCCCTGGAACATTCTGGGACCATTTCCCTTGCAAGAGAGCCAGCGGCACAAGCCTGGCTGTTCCTCACCAAATCTTGGGCTCACCTTGGTGCACAGAGGTGTTAGCACCATGCCCATAGTTTTAAAATGCTCTACGGCAGTTGATATTTCTAAATGCTAATGCTTCAGTGTCCCATGATTTGGCAGAAAGGCCTGTAGGGTCGGGCAGTTGTCCAAGGAATAAGTCAGGCTTGATCGCTAGACCCTGGGGTTCATTTTTCTTCCTTGCCAGAATGTGGATCAGATAGCTGAGACCTTGTGAGCACAGCTGGCTGGTGAGGCTGTTGCGATGGGGCAGGAGGCAAATGTCACTGCATTTGTGAGGGGTGTGAAGGATATGAGGGGAAGCACTGGGTGGCCCCCCTGAACATCTCCTGGCCAGCCAGAGGCAGCTTTGAATGCAGGGGATTGCAAGTGGCCCTAGAAACCCCATTCATTATTCAGGGCACAAGATGTGCCTGCCTTTGATTTGTCTTGTCAGCTTTTCAACGTCTGATAAATCCCAATTAATCCATTCAAGAAGCACATTGACAGTCAGCCGGAGCCAAAATCAACCTTTTCAAGGAATTCCTTTCAGATGAGCCATTTTATTTTTTTACTTCCACGTACTGTGATTCATTTCCGATCGGTGCCCTTTGGAATCTGGGCTGCTCGGTGCATGCAGCCCCACCATGAGCCAAAAAGCAAGGCAGCAGAATTGTGTCCATTTAGTGGCCTCAAGCAACATTCCGCTGCTGAGTTCTTCCTGGTGTCTCAGGGAGGTTAGCGTGCATGAACTTGCTGAAGTACCTAACGCCGGGGGCTATGGTGTGATTTTTTTTTAACTTGGTGGTTAAAATATTAAACGTATTAAATAAATGCAGAAATTCTCAAGCTGCAACCTAGAAGGGTCTGACCTGGGAGAGGGGTGCCAAAGTGTGGCACAGGCAGGGTGGTCACTGGTCCAGGGACCCAAGGGGGCAGAGAAGCTTCCAGCCACAGTGAGCACCCCCCATATTCCCAGCTTCCAAAGCTCTCTTTCTTGGTTCACCCCATCCCAGTGGCAACTGAGAGGAAACAAGGTTCTCCTCCAGGCCTCTCTGCAGGCACAATTTAAGGAACATCTTCAGTTCCTGGTTGGGTCATGTGGCTGTGGTTCCACCCCCCGGAACCCGACATCCCCACGTGGCATTTGCCATATGCCCAGCCAGTGTGGGGAGGACACACATGGGACTATGCCCGGGGCCCCATGAAGCTCCGAGGCTCCTTGTCCATCCCTCCAGCCTAGCTCTCCAAGGCAGGAAAGGGGTGCTCTGCCCCCAAGACCCCTGGAGCCCTTGAGTCCTCCCCCTATAGAGCGAGTCACCAACTAGCCGTCTCCGGTGCACACCACGAGACTCAGGGGCAGGTGGGGGCCGGGCCCTGATTGAGTTCTAAGTGTTGCCATATGGTTTCTGCTGAAAGTCTGATTATTAATGACGTATTAATTACCACAGGGGCAATCAGGACGAGATGGCTACCCGGTAATTTGTCTTTTATTTTTTGTTCTCTTCACCCTTTTCTCTTAAGCCAATATTCTTTCCCTGAGTCTTGATTTAACTCTGTCTGCACTCCTGCCTCCTCCTCTGCCCCTCAGCAGCCATGGTCTCTGTGGAGGGGATTAGCGTGAGCTCCGGGGAGACAAAGGCTGCACAGATCTCCAGGGCTGCCCAGGAGGCAAAGCAGAGCACCCTAGGCGGGCGTCTGGGCGGCACTGAAGCCACCAGCACTGCTTCTTCAGCAAGTCCAGCCTAGAGCCAGTGGTCCAGCCCCACACTGGCCTGCTCCACGGGACAGGCTGAGCCTCTTCTCAGTGGGCAGGAGACTCCCTGCCCCAGCCACCGTTCCTCGTCATCATGTAACGGGAGACTGGCTGGTTCCAGCTCGGCCTTGTGGTGTCATCCCTCAGCAGTTATCTTACAATTAACCCAAAAGTTAGCACATACTTGGAATAGTCCCAGCCCAGCCCAGGCCAAGCACGCACCGCGTCAGCAGCAAGACGCAGTGTGGCTGTGCCGCTGCAGGGTCCTGCGCAGGGGTTGAGGGCTGTGGCAGCAGCATCTTGAGGTCCTGGCACATCACAAAGAGCAGGGGAGAGCCCAGCAGAAGAAGGGATTGGCAGGCCCATCAAGGGAGGGGCGGTTTGTTCTGTGCCTCCTGGGTAGGAAGATGCAGGGAGGGAAATGCTAGCTGATGAAGGGGCCAGATCTGTGCAGTCAGGATGGCTGGCGATGGAGAGGGGTGGCCCCTGGTCCTGCAGGAGATGCTGTCCCAGAAAGTGGAGAAGAAGAGTCCAACCCCAGCACCAGGGAGCCTTGGCGTGGGGTCCACTCCACTTCCTCCTAGCTGGGTGACCTTAGAGAAGGTGCTCGCCTTCTCTGAGCTTTAGTTTCCTGCTCTGTGAACGCAGAGATGAAGGCACATTTGTCACAAATCCAGCCCTCCAGGACTTGGTGGTACCTCTGGGGAACATTGACACCATACCAGAGTGGCCCTGTGCTGGGCCGAGTAGTTTGGGATCTCCCAGGCGGTCAGGGCAGCTCCCCCAGCAGCAGGCAGCCTGGCCTCTCAGACTCTGCGTGAAGTAAGAATGAAATGTGAAAACCAGCTGTGACCAGCCCTCATTGCACTGGGGTTAGGGCCCTGCCGCAGAGGCCAGCTGCTTCTTCTTAGGCAGGGGTCAGGCTCCCATCTCCTGGGCACACCTGGGCCTTTGGGCATCCAGCGTCTTGGGGAAGCACAGGCTTAACGTTGGAAAGTTCAGCCCCGCATCTTGGCGTTATTCACTGTACCAGCTCAGGAGGACCAGAGACTCACAGAACCACTCCTGGCGTGACCCAGTTTCCTTTCACCCCAGGCTACTCTGTATTCACAGGTCTGGAAGGGAGAGGGTGGAGAGTGGGTGAGCAATTCCCTCCCACTCTTTCCCCATTGTTTCCTCTGAGCAAAGAGTAATCCAGTGGTCCATTCCCCACCAGCCTCCAGCCTTGGAGAGGATGCTGCCTGCTGACCCGGGTGAGGGGTCAGGGGTTTTGTTCTCAGCCACTCCAGAGCAGCTGCCAGGGTCTGTCTCCCACAGAGGCCTCTTCTCCCTCACCCCTTCCTCCCAGGAGCCTCCCAGGGGTGGGGTGGGCAGCCGGCCCTGTGGCTGACAGGTGGGAGGCTGGGTGTGGATTAAGTAGCTGGGCAGGATTCTTACCTCTGTAGCTTACCTGCTGTGAAGCCTTGGGAAAGGAAAGCCCCTTGGTTTAGAGCACCCAGAACATGACTCAGGGCAAACCCGGGGCTGCTGTCACTGGAGCTATGACAGGACTGTCGGGAATTCAAGATGAAGTTGAGTGTGGGGGGACGTTGGGCTCCCTCACACCTGGGTCTGGCCTGGAGAAGAGGCGCTGTGACTTTCGGGGCTGGGAATGGAGAGATGGAAGTGCATGGAGCCCCGTGGGTGGCCCTCAGACTTGACACTGGGAGCTGTCTTGGAAGGAGGAGAGCTGGGGTCCAGCAAGCCCCCCTACTTCCTGTGTATAGGCAGCTCTGGCAGCTGTGCCCCTGGTTTCTCCAGCAGCTCGCCAATCACTGGGAAGCCTGAGCAGGCTGGGCCCAGTGAGGGGTAAGGGGACCCTGTCAATGTCTCCAGGAAGCTGGCATCACAGTCCACAATGGCCTTCTTCCTGAGGTCACCCGGCCCCATCTTACATGAAGACCCCCATTTCTACACTGAGGTAGGCATCTTCCCTGGGTGGGCTGGATTCAGGGCATTCACATCGCCAGCACCAGGAGCAAGCCCAGCTATGCACCTTCAAGCCCCTCATTCTCACACTGCCACCAGGGCCATTCCTTCCATGAGACCCACAGGGTGGGGCAGACACCTTGCTCAGCTTCCCTTGCAGGAGGAAAGCAACCCCCCGCAAGGAGCGGGAGGAACTTCTGCAGGCTCGTGGGTCCAGGTCTGAGCAGAAATCCCTATCTCTTGACCTGTGGAGGACAGAAGGGCGCTGCTCGGCTCTCAGCCTGGTGTATATTTGCAGACGGCTCCATGTGATCACCCCAGAGGCTAGGGTGACTGCCTCGTGCAAAGGGCCTGGGCCACCTCAGAGGCCTCTCATGTGCAGAGGATCGCCATGGGCTTTGAGTCAGTCACCTGCGTGGACTTGGGCAGGCTACTTGACCTCTTGGGCCTGGGGAGATCACACCTGCAGTGCTGGGGTTAAATGAGTGTCAGACACAGTCTATGTCCATTCCCGTGTGTGGCAGCCCTTCCATAAATACCACTGTCTTTCCTCATTGTTGAAACTCTCAAGAGAAGAAAAGATGGGTTTAAGAAATCATTCTAATCTACTCAGCATAAATTTGCAATATTTGGAAAGAAAAACAACTTTGAGAATGGTCAATTTTAGAAAAAGGAGGTTTTTTTTTTTTTTGGTAGCTTAGTAAACTTCAGGACCAGCCTCAGGGAGGACTTTTGTCTCTCTCTCTCTCTGTATCAGAACCTTATTACTTCCGAAGAGCAAGAATACAGTCTGGCAGGGGGCAGTGGTGGAGTCCGTCGGCTGCTTTTCTGGGTTAACTCAGGCTGGCTCCCTCAGCGGAAACCAGGTCCGTATATGGACCTGATGGGAGTGGCTGGAGGACATGTGGCATAGGAGCCACCCACATCTGTGCAGCAGGTTGTGGACTCAAGAAAGTCAGAGCCGACAAGGGCGCTGCTCGCCCTGTCCATGCCCTCCATGCACAGAGGCTGGGCTGTCCTCTCTGCTCCCAAGGATTCATTAATAGCCTCTTCTGATTACAACAAAAAGCATGTTTACTGTAAAACATGGACAATAGAGAAAAACACAAAGAAGGAGAAAGCATTTGTTTCTAATTCTGCTCCTCACAGATAAGTCCTCTCAAGATGTTGGTGGTGGGTCTAGCATTTCTTACCTGCAAGTTTGCTTTCATATGTTTTGCTTTTAAAACACAATTACGAGTGCCTTCTTAGCACAGTAGGGCAGCACGTCAGTCTCATAATCTAAAGTACAACTACACTGGACATAATTTTTGTACATTTTTTTTCACTAAATGTATCGTAAGACATTTCCATACCATTAAAAATCCTTAGAGAATGTAATGACTACATCATATTTGATCCTATATATCATTTATTTAACTAGTCTCAAAGTTAAATTATTTACATTGATAATTTTTCACCCTTACAGTCAACATCCTGGGAATAAATATAGGCTTATTTCCATGATTATCTCCTTAGAATAAATAACTAAAAGTGGAGTTGCTGCACTAAAGGGTTTGCACATGTTTAAGGCTTTTGATGTGTATTACCAAACTGCCCTCCGGGAGACTATGCTAATTTACATTCCCACCAACAATGAATAAATGCTGCATATTTCCCCAAATGCTGGCCAACTGTGGGTATTACACTTGTAAAACTATGCCAATGTAAGTTTTAAAATATATGCATATATGTATGAATATTGTTTTAATTTAGGGCATATTTTAATTAGTAGTCAGAGATTAGAAACTAGTTTTGATAAGGTTTGTGTAATTCTGTCACCTGGTGGTAAAGATTGGAATTGCAGGCATAGTTTAAAGAGGAAATGACCTGTGTTTAAGAGCTTTTGGATCCCCATGGGTCCAGGGACAGAAGACATCATGGAATCAGCAGCATAGGGATAATTCTCAACTCAGAACATTTTGAATCAAAGGTTGAACCTGCAGAGGACCCTGAGTGCAGCACTCTTGCACTTTGGAGTAGTAATCAGTATTTATGTTGATGAAGTGATTTTGCCATCTCATAAATAGGAGGCTTGGCTCTGTTCAGCAAATCTGGTGGGTGTCATATCCTGTGCTGAGCACTGGGGTGGCACAAAGATGGATCAGGCCCGGTCACCATCTTTGGAGAACAATGTAGGAAATGAAATTTGCCATGGGATAGAGAGGAATGAATAATTAGAAGCTCAATGTGATCTTCCTGGAGGTATCTTGTTTATCACAAGCCCTTTTTCTTCTCTAAACTGTGGCTTCTGACTAAGATGAAACCACCTGTCAGTCACACAGGGCTTAATCTTGCCTAAACTTTAAATTTTACACAGAAAACGTTAGACTTTCTCATCATCTCCTGATGTCACAATGTTGGCTTTTCCTCTTCTTTGATAGTTTGATGGTCCTAACTCTTAACATGAAGCCTTAGTGACTTTCTGGTTTGTTTTACACGTTCAGAAGGCTGTTTATTTCTTAGATATGGTGTGATGTGCTTAAGGATGTGATGAGAGTGTTGGTGGGGTGAAGGGACAGGTATAATTTGGATTAAATAATCAGAAGACTCTTGAGGAAAATGACATTTGAACTGAGATTTAAATGATGAAAAAGCTGCAGAGATTTTGGGGGAGATCCCGCTAGAGGAAAAAGCAAGTTCAAAGGGCATGAAGTTGAAGCAAGCTTTGTGTGTTCAGTACACTCACAGTGTGGCAGGAGCAAGACTGGGTGAGCAGGTGACAGGGAAACGATAGAAGGGGAAGCCAAAGAGGTCTCCCAGAGCTGCACCAAGTAGAACCATGACAGAGATGAGGGCTGGGGGATAGAACTTGACTCTGTGTTTATAGAAATCACATCCCCAGAGATAGACTGCCAAAGGGTCTGAGATCCCCCACCCCCGATGCTTCCTTTGGGAACAGAGAAGAAAAGACTGATCCTTCATCTCCGAAAGCCCTTCCAGTGTGCCAGGGAAGCAGGTGGAAGTACTTAGTGCTTGCTGGGTGCACACTCATGCATGCCGTCTCACCATGGGAGGCTGGCGGTTTCAGCCCTACCTGACAGATGAGAAATCTGAGCTCAGAAGGTGACAGGACCTAGCTGAGACACACAGCCTATTTGTGTGCCAAAGCCTGAATTAGCACCCAGGCTGTGTGACCCCACTCCCTCACACGGACCAGCCAGCCTCTCAAGCCGTCTACAATAGCAGGGCTGGGGCCAGGACGGTCTGTGTGTCGGCTAGAGAGTGCTTCTTGGACCACCCCGAGAAACAGGTACTTGGAGTGGAGGATTGATTTCTCCCGCTCACCCCGGTCTATATCCAGCCCTGCCACTCCCTTCCCAAATACTGTATTCCACCTCCGGTATCAAAGTATTAGGATGCTTTCCAAAAAAAGAAAAACAAAAGCAAAGTCTAACTGAAACTTACGAGTCCATTTCTTCATTTCGTCTCCTCTCCTGTTCCTCATTTGTACCTCCGTGTTGTAGCCCTTATTAGACATTAGGAAGAATTTCTCATTCTTCCCCTGGTGATGAGATGCCCAGTTCTCTTTCACTGTCCAGAGCGCCCCCACAGAGGAGCAGCTGGACGGAGCAGGGAGTGCAGCCACACTTGTGGAATCTGAGGCCTTGGCCTGGATGAAAACATCAGGAATCAGATCAGTGCCGTGCTTCCCAGTTTCAAATCACATTCCATCCCTAAACATTAAGACTCGTGCCCATTCTGCAGACTGAGAAACGAAAGGGTAGAGTGAGCATGCCATGTCTCCAGACTTCACAGTGGCAAGCACGTGGGGCTGGCTTCCACCCCTGAAGACCCCCTAGGGCCCTGTCATTCCCACCATCTGCCATTCTACCTCGCTGACCTCCGGAATCCCCTGCATTGTCCCACCTCCAGAGGCCTGTGTTAATCCAGGCAAATCACTCAGCCTCAGCACGTCTCATTTCCCCATGCACAGAATGGAGCGCGAGGTCTCTGTCTCTCACGTGTGTGATTTGAGGGGAGGAGATGAGGTCCATGAGGACCTTGGAACCACACATCCCACTCAGCAAGTGCTCAGAATTCCCTGCCAATTTGGCCTCTGAGCTGATTAAGCTGCTTTCTGGGCCTGTTGGCATTCTGAGTGCAAAGGGAGGCCTGTCGCTTACTCATCCTGCCCACTGTCCCCCAGTTGAGCACGAAATTCTCCCTTAGAGATGTTTACAATACAGTGGGTAGAGCTATAATACATACAGATGGGGCTTGCAGCCCCACAGAGGAAGGTGAGGCTAGTTCCACCTGGGACCTCGGGAGGCCACACAGAAGAAGGACATTTGAGGTGGCCTGAGAGACAAGTAGGAGTTTGGCAGGAGGGCAGGGTGGAAAGCATTCCACGCAGCACCATCACAGCACGGTGAGCCCTGCGTGGAGGCATGAGGGGCAGGAGGAGAGATGTGGTCCCCGTGTGCCAGGCACGGGGCAGGGAGACCAGGGAAGGTGAGGCTGAGTGGCCCAGAGAGTGGAGAGCGCCCCTCACCCACCCAGCAAAAGAGCTTGGAGGAGCCCACAGAAGCCCCTTAATGACTTGGACAGATTTGTGTATGGAAAAGGCCTCGGTAGGCCAGCCATGGTGGCTCATGCCTGTGATCCCAGTATTTGGGGAGGCTAAGGCGGACAGATCACTTGAGGCTAGGAGTTCAAGACCAGCCAACCAGCCTGGTGATACCCCATCTCTACTAAAAATATAAAAATCAGCCAAGCATGATGGTGGATGCCTGTAGTCACAGCTACTTGGGTGGCTGAAACACGAGAATCGCTTGAACCCAAGAGGCAAAGGTTACAGTGAGCGAGATCGCACCACTGCACTCCAGCCTGGGCAACAGAGCAAGACTGTCTCAAAAACAAAGCAAAACAACAAAGGAAAAAGGAAAGCTTTCGGCTAGGCAGTGGCTCACGCCTGGAATTCCAGCACCGTGGGAGGCCAAGGCAGGAGGATCACTTGAGCCCAGAATTTCGAGACCAGCCTGGGCAATATGACAAAACTCCATCTCTCTCTCTTTTGTTTTTTTTTTTTTGTGGGGCGGGGGGGGGGGTTTCAAGATGGAGTCTTGATTTGTCACCCAGGCAGGAGTGCAGTGACATGATCTCAGCTTCTCGGCTCATTGCAACCTTTGCCTCCCAGGTTCAAGTGATTCTCATGCCTCAGCCTCCCAAGTAGCTAGGATTACAAGCGCCCACCACCACACCTGGCTAACTTTTTGTATTTTTAGTAGACACGAGGTTTGGTCATGTTGCCCAGGCTGGTCTCAAACTCCTGAGCTCAAGCAATCCACCCCCCTTAGCCTCCCAAAGTGCTAGGATTAGAGGCATGAGCTGCCATTCCTGGCTGAAACCCCATCTCTTTTAAAAAGTAAAATTTTAAATCAATCAATTAATTATTAAAAAGTAGAAAAGGCCTCCCTGGCTACAGGGCAGAGACTAGAGGAAGGGGTTCAGTTAGGAGGCAGTTGTACTAATTTGCTGGTGAAGCCTGAATGACCGAGAAACAAGGGCTGGCAGGCGCTGCAGGTCAACTCTGAGCAGAACCAGAACCACACACACCACACCTCCTGGGCCCCAGAGCACCGTGTCCAAGCCCCTCTGGAGTCAAGGGAGCAGGGGCTGCACTTCATCTCCGGCCTTAGTCCCGAGAGCAATAACAGTGGAGCCCCCAGGGGACTGCGAGAGCTCTGGGCTGAAATGTGGTCTGTGAGATGGGGCCTCGGCCTGGGACCAATTTTGAAATGAAGAACACAGATAGACTGTTTGGAATTAATCAAATGAACAACAAAGGCCCACGGAGCACCGCACGTTCACATGCTCTCTTGCACTCTCATAGTTCAAAAACAGCTTTGATTGTAAAAATGTAATTCGTTAAATGATTCATCTGTAATATCCCAAATTCATCTGTTCTTAGATTTCAACATCCTCCATCTCATTTTCATCTGACCCCTACAGTGCCATCCCCCCAATCCCCAGATTCTAGTGAAGCTGGGAAAGGATGAAAGCAGACTCCGGAGTCCCGGATAACAGCCCCCAGACTGGAACCTCAGGGAGATGCAACCAGGGCCACCATGCTGGCTATTCTTGCTGGGGCCCTGAGCCAGCACAGGGCAGGTGTCTCAAGTCCAGCCCCTTGTCTTGGTTCAGCACTGTCCCCAGTGTCCCTAGGAGTGTCCCATGTGGGGCAGCCCAGCAACAGGAGGCAGCCACTCCAGGTCAGCAGGGCCAGAGCTACTGCTCCGCCCTTGGCTCCCAGATGCCTCCTGTGTCTGCTGCAGATTTTTGCATCCTCCCGGCAGCGGCCCGGGTGCCTCCTGTCCACACCTAGCTCTGGGAGGTGACTTAGCAGGGACTGCAGTATGGGGGGTGCCCAGCAGAGGGGTTTGGTCCTGCACTTTGCCAGTTTGTCTGTGACATGTTTGCAGCATGGTCACTGGCTGGAACCCCTCCCGCTTCCCCAGGCAACAGAACACCGTCACAGCACCCTCACCCCATAGCTTGGAAGAACATATTCACAGACAGACCTGCACAAGGTCACTGACCCAAGCCCAGGTCTTCAAAGCAAAGAGACTAAAGAGAAAGCAGTGATTTGGGTATGAAGCTGCCCCTCCCAGGACTCAGGGCTGGCACCATGTCCAGTCCATGCCGTGGAGACAGAATGGCACGTCCCTAACCCCTCCAAGCCTTACCACTTCAACAGTTGGGGGAGCCAAGTAGATGACCTCAGGAGAGGCTCAGAGTTGGGCACACAGACTGAGTTCAGGGACCGTTCCCCTGACCATTGCCGACACCAGCAGGGGGAGCCTGTGAGGCTGAAGGCGCCCCTTTTGGGCCTGAGTCCTCAATGGCCAGGGTCCTGGCTGACCTCCTAGGCTATGGCCCTAGGGCAGGAGTCTGCCAGGGCTGGCGGCCCCTTCAGCAGGTCAAGAGTGCCCTCTAGTGTTCCCTGGCCAGGCACCCAAGCCAGCGGGATAGATGTTCACTCAGAGAATCGTTCCTTCACAGTTGATCCATTCAGCAGGTATTTACTGTGTTCTCATTATGCACAAGGCGCCCGGGCATTTGGGATACCATAGCAGGAAACACATCCAGGGAGTCCCTCCCCACTTGGAGCCTGTGGTTGAGTGGGAGAGAGAAGAAAAAACTCCCACAAATTCCAGCTTCACTGTGCGTCGTAGCCAGGGCTAGGAAGCAGAGCTCCTGTAACCCAGACCTGGCCTGGTGGGGCTCAGTGGCACCACCTTGAGTAAGGGATGTGTGAGTCGAAGTCAGAAGGCGAAGAAGATGCTGACAGTGGAAAATTTCAGGGGAACATCCAGACAGAGGGTGTACCCAAGATGGGCTGGGCTGGTAAGGGCGTAAGGAGAGGTGAGAAGCCGTGGCCCTGAAGCATCCAGCCTTGAGGGATGGCTATCTTTTGTCCACTCTGGGGTTCCACCACAGGTGGCTGGACAAAGGGGCCTACAGCCCCACCCGGCCAAGCTGAGAGGCCTCCACAGGCTGGAGCCTGAGGCCTCATCTTCTCAGCCACATGGAGGTTCTGGGCACAATTGAGCCAGGCACAGCAAGGTGGAGGGTCTAGCTTGAGAAGAGCCTCCGGGCTTAAACCAAATCTTTGCAAACCCATCAGTCTGCCCAGGGAGCAGTGAGTTCCACATCAATGGGGGTGTGCAAGCCAAGGCTGAACATCCACTGGTCAGGAAGGGCATCTGGTGGACACTGGAGCCTTGGGGCTGGTCACTGAGAGGAAAGGTGGCAGGAAGACAGCAGTGAGTCTGCAAGTGAGAAACTGGAGGGGAAGGAGCAGAGTCTAGAAGGAGGTGCTCAGGAGGAAGAGGCTGTCTTTGAATGCCAGGCCAGGGGTACGGCTTTGCCCTGAGGGCAGTAGATGAGGGAGTGCCAGGTGCTACAGCAGCCAGAGGAGGGCAGTCAGCAGTAAGGGCACGGGCTCGAGCAAAGCTTCGGGCTGGCGTCCTGGTCTCTCCAAGCTCCAGTTCCTCATCTGTGAAATGGGGATGATGAGGCTCCCGCCTGGTCAGGGTCAGTGACATCTAGATAGGGAGGGAAGAGCCCATGTTGCTTCAGCTCCACTCCATCTCCTGGCTGGCTTCATTTGCCCCAGGGCCAGCCCAGTGCATAGCAGATACTCTCATCAGCCTGCCCTCCTCTGTTGCCCGCTGTGTGCCCAGATCCAGGGAGCCTTTCCGTCTGCAACACACTCAGTTTCCAGAGGAGGAAATGGGCTCCAGGGAAATTCAGCAGCTCACTCCAAGGTCTGCGGGGCAGCCCATCATCCTCAGGATGTGCTCTGCTCCTTCACTGTGCAGGAAGGACGGGTATGTGGGGCAGGAGGCAGGGAGGCTGGCCCAGGAGGGTGGGAGGACGGAGAGATGGACCTGAGCTAGAACTGCAGGCTCGCAGGCTCACCGATGCCTGCAGGGGCCAGCCGGTAAGAAAATAGATGAGGCTGGTTGGACGCAGGAGAGCAGAGAAAACAGCAGGGCCTGGGGTGAATGAGGGATACCTGCCCCATCGGGGTGCAGTTCTGCCCATGCAGAGTCAGCACTACCACATCTTCCAATATTTCCAGAGAAGCTGGAAATCCAAATTCTACACAAAATCTTTGCATTTTTAAGGGTTTCAACCAATTCTTTACCAGTGGGTGACAATTGTCTGTGGAAACCAAAGAGGGCCCACCCACAGCCTAGGGGGCAGCTATTAGGGAGGCTGTGAAACCAACCATGAGGGCGGCCCCGGCAGGCCAAGGTGGGGCAGGAGGGCAGAGCTCAGCCTGGGTGTGGTCCAGGGGCCGCAGGGTGAGGCAGAGTGACTGCAGCCTCAGTGTGTGCTTCAAGCTGTCTCCACGCTGTGGCGGTCACCCTTCTGTGATGGTCGCCTTTCCGGTCAGCTGCTGCTCCCTACTCCAGATTTCCACCTCGTCCACAGCTGCCACCAACATGAGCTGACCATGTGTTCCTCCAGACTTCCTTCCACCAGACCAGCCCACTGTGCCTGAGCTGGTGACCCCAGCGGCTCAGGCAGACAGACACATCCTGGCCTGCTTGTCCCGTCCTTCATGCTCCTTCACCCTATGAGAGTCAAGCTCTTTCCTCTCCATCACCCTAATGAGGAACAATATTTTCTGACCTGTTAGAGTAATCGTGTCTCTCCCCACCAGTCACGGGCAAATGTGTCATTTCAGGGATCGGTATTTTGGGATTGGTTGAAAACACCGCCTCTGCTAGCCATGATGTGTGACATGGACATACATGAATTACTTCCAACACACTCGGGCATCACTGAGCAGTCCTTCTCCCCAGAATAGAAGCCAGCTGGTTTCACAGCCTTACAGCATCATAGAGCTGAAAGGGCCCTAGGAGATTTTCTAGGCCAAAGTTTACAAACTCAGGTGCCCCATAGAGCTGGCGAGTCACCTCGCTGTGGGCAGCGGGCCAGGCGTGAGACCACAGGGCAGAGTGGAGCCTGTGGGCCAGGGTCTGTGAGATCTCCCAGCTTTTCAAGAAAAGCCCAAACTCTGGATGTTTATGTAAAAAGTTGCACTTTTTAAATGTTGTGACTAGGTCAGTTGGTTTTGGGTTCTTCGTTTTTGTTTGTTTGTTTGAGATAAGGTCTCGGTCTGTCACCCAGGCTGGAGTGTAGTGGCGCCATCATAGCTCACTGCAGCCTCAACCTCTGGGACTTAAGCAATCCTCCCACCTCAGCCTCCTAAGTAGCTGGGACTACAGGCATGGGCCACCACACCCAACTCTTTTTTTTTTTTTTTTTTAAAGAGATGGAATCTCACTATGTTGCCCAGATTGGTCTTAAAATCCGGAGCCCAAGCGATCCTCCTACCTTGGCTTTCCAAAGTGCTGGAATTTACATGAGCAAATCATGCCTCACCTGGGTTCTTTTTTTTTTTCTTTTTTTTGAGACAGAGTCTCACTCCGTCACCAGGTGCCAGGCTGGAGTGCACTCGCGTGACCTCAGCTCACTGCAACCTCTGCCTCCCGGGTTCAAGCAATTCTCCTGCCTCAGCCTCCCGAGTAGCTGGGACTATGGCATGTGCCACCATACCCAGCTAATTTTTTTGTATTTTTAGTAGAGACGGGGTTTCACCATGCTGGCCAGGATGGTCTCGATCTCTTGACCTCATGATCCGCCGGCCTCGGCCTCCCAAAGTGCTGGGATTACAGATGTGAGCCACTGCACCCAGTCCCGCCTGGGTTCTTTTAACTGCACAGGTCAAATAAAACCTGGCTCCAGGAAAGACGTTGAGCAATTTCAGCCCCTCACATTACAGACAAGCAGCGCAGAGGGAGGAAGCCCAAGCAAGGCCGAGGGGCACATGAGGGGTGAGCCCCTGGCCTTGGTGCAAGCTCTTGGGACCCCACCCAGCTCAAGCTCCTACAGTTTGCTGAGTTGAGGTGCAAAGGTCACCACAGAGCCCACTCTACAAGATGTCCTTGATCCTAGGAAGAAGTCTTCCAGGAGGAACATTGTGCCACCCTCAGGGCACCAACAGCAGCTGGACTGAATCTGAGTTTGAGGGTCGTTTCTTTCTTTCCCTAGCACAAAGAATTTGAATTTGGGAAATTGCTAAGCCCCAGACAGTCTTGCTGGAGCTCACGTGTGTACAAAGAGCCTAGGCTGAGAAATCAGAACCATATGGTGCTGACCTGCCCTGAAAGGGGCTGCCCACCCACCCCTCATCCACCAGCCAGCCCTAATGAGGGCTGAGAGGAGGCTCAGGGAACCTTCATGCAGGAATGTGCACTTCCCAGACTGGGACCTCAGGCCCCACCCACCTTGTAATTTGATGAATTGTCAACATCTGGGGCATAATTACTAGGCCCTGGCCTAGTAATCCTGGTAAGCCCTTCTTCCAGGGGCCTTGTTCTAGTGCATTTTGAGGGCTCCATTCCCTGACGGGAGCCGTCAGCATTAATTACAAGCAGAAAGCAAGACAGGCACCCAGCTCTGGCTGATTTGAGCATTTACTCCTGTCTGCATCTAAATGTGGCCAGTTTATTCATTTGGTTCAGTTCAGCAGATGCTGGAGACTATCTCGGGGAGGGCTGGGCCCACAGTCAGGTGGAGGACAGGGCCAGCCCTGGACCTTTCCCTGACATGGAGTAACAGGGTCAGCACAGGCTTTCTGGCTGATGAGCATCAAGACACTTCGGGGATGGAGCCACCACACTCCACATCCCAAATGCACTTCACTAGGAAACCTCCCCTCTTTAGCCACATGGTTATAGGACCACAAGGTTCAATTGCCTGCATAGTACCAGGCCAATTACACTGAAACAGCAGGGTTTGCTGCAGAGAAAGAGTATAATGATTGCAGGCCATCCAGCAATGAGGTGGGGGAGACCCTCAAATCCATCTCCCTGAGGAGTTCTGGGCCGGAGTGTTTAAGGGGATCATGGAGGGTCAGGGGCTGGAAAATTGGGGTCATTGATTGGTCAGGGCAAGGGAGATGAAATCAGCATGATGTGGAGACTGCATTCTTCAGTGGATCAGCTCCCATGGGATCCTTCAGCCCAGCTGACTTTGTAGTTTCACTAGTGTACAGGATTTGAAAGAATATCTCAAAGGGAAAACTTAATTTTTTACATTCAGATTGCTATCTACAAAGCAATTAAGGGGAACCATGACCCTGTAAGAGAATCTGCACAATTCTGAGGCAGCAAGAAAACAGTTCTGAGGAAGGGGTCAGGGAGCACGATGACCTCAGGATGATGCTGAGCGTGCTGCAAGCTCAGTTTATTATTGTTCCTCCCCCTCCCTTCTTCTCTAATTAATTTTATGAAGTTTATAGGGATAGTTTCAATACTTGTTAATATGCCTCGGAAGATGGCTCTGTGAACCCGGCTTAGGAAATACTCGACAGGCCGAGGGAGGGAGAGAGCAAAGCCCCAACTTCACAGGTGCCACCAGCGGCACTGCCCAGGGTTCTACTGCTGGCCCCTTGGAAGGCCACACGCAGGGCACTCCCAGCACTGCCCCCCCGGGCCAGGGCAGATCCTAATCCAATGTCTGCTTGCCCACAGGGCCTCGAATCTTGCATTGGTCTGGGAAACAAAGGACACTTACCTGGGACCCAACTTGAACTTGTCGTTTGAGAGGAGTTTGAAATGCATGACTTGCATTTCACAAATGAGGAAACTGAGGTCAGGGACAGCCTGTCCCGGAGCAAGGCAAGGGACTGAGGCAGCACTAGGGGCAGGGGGCTACCCGTCTTGCCTTGCTCTGGGACAGTTGGCCGCCTCTCCCGCTACTCCTGTGCAGCCCAGAGCTTTGTTTCTCACACATCAGGAAACACCCTGGAGCCTAGCTGATCTCCACGGAGAAAGAGTGATTTAAAGCAGAACCGAGGCTTGTAAACAGCTGTGGGGTTTCTCAGAGGGCAGAAGGCGTTGAAAACCTCTGGTGGATTCAAGGGCTTTGATCAGACAGGGGAGGGAGCTGGACAGTCCCGAGCATCCCCAGGCACATTGCTGTGGCATCCGTAGATGAGGAAGCTGAGGCTCAGAGGATGGATTTGAACCCGGGCCCTGCAAGGCCAAGCCCTGGCCTTCACTCTGTGAGTTGCTGGTAAACCTCCCCGAGCTTCCTTCCTTCTCACTCCATCTGTGGGAGATGCAGGGAGATGAGCGGGGCAGCTGATGGCCAGTGCCCTGTTGTCTGGGGTAGGGAAGGGCTGCCTGGATAGGAGAGATCACCCATCACCACCACCCAGGGCATCTCCCCGTCCAGTCTGGGGCTCTGCCCTTCCAAACTGCCCAGCTGCTCAGAACAGCCCTCATTCTGCTCAGAAGGACTTGACTTAGGCTTGAACACTCAGACACTTGCCCTGCCCTGCCTTTGTTCAGCCTGCACACCCCGACCCCATGTTTTCCTTGGCTCCATTCAGACCAGCCCCAGGCCCTTTTCTGAGGTGTTTGTCCTCCTCTCAAGAACACCCAGAGCCGGGCTCAGCCCCCGCTCCACGGTAGAAACACCTGGTTTGTAGACGGTCTGCACAGCCTCACACCTCAGTTGCTTTGCTAAGACCCAGCCAGGCACTGAGTCCATCGAGGCTGAGTCCCCTGAGCCCACTGCAGGGGTGGAGGGAGCACTGTCCTTTTAAAGACCCTCAAAGTAGAATGACCGCTCAGACAGCCTGCAGGAAAGAAACCTTCTCTGCAGAGTGTATCCCAGTGCTTCTCAAACTTACTCAACCATGGAATCCCTGTCTTCAGGCAAACCTGTTGGCACCCTGCAGGGCAGTGTGCTGTGGGCCACCAGTTTGGGAAAGGCATTCTGTAGGGTAATTGTGGGCAGGGTCCATCTCCTGGAGATTCACAGCCAGGGTCCCCCAGCCCAGAGGGCAGGCTCAACTTCCCCAGGACAGGAAGGGAGGTCAGAATCACATCCTCAAGCCAGGCAGGTACATCTGACTCCAAAGCCAGCTGCTCCTTCCCTGCCCACCTCGGAGTCCCCTCCTCAGTGACCACATCCACCCAGCAACCTCTCCAAGGTCAGCCACTGCCCCATACAGAGAGCTCGGGGGCCTGGGGATGGCTTTCTTGCCCAGGTGTCATCCTGGCTGTGGGTTGCCTCTGTCCCAGGGGCTGGCCTAGCCCCGTCTGCTCCATCAGTTTTCACACAGGGAGCTTCAGTGCTGGCACGGACATCTGCTCGACCTCAGCTCCAGGCTTGGCTTCTGGGAATTGGAATTGACTTCCCTTCAGCCCGCGTTGGGGGCTCCCAAGAGCACTGAGCACCCCACACCCTCTGTGTCTATTGGGAAGCTACAAACTGTATTCACCTGTAAAAACTCCCAGGGCTCTGTGATCACACATAAAGGCAGAGCCTTTGGTGGGAAAATTGGTTTTCTGTCACAGATGGGGCTTCTCACACATCAGAAAAAAGCCTCGGGGACCAAGGCAGCACCATCAGTGACCCCTCAGGAACAGTCTTAGGTTGGCAGAGGGCAGCGTCCAGCTCAGGAGGCCTGTGGCCACTATAAGGTCCGGTCGGGCGGACTTTTTCAGAAACAGCTGGCAGAACAAGACGCTCTCTCTGAGGTTGAGGCCAAGGGGACAGCCTGGGCTCCCTTCCACAGGTGCTTCTAGAAAGGCAGAGCCCTGTGGTTCTGTGTGCTTCACATCCAGGGGCCTTGGGAGTGGGGAGGGTTTAACAGAGGCATGCAAGGCCTAGAGCAGGAGAGAGTGGCCAGGAGGCCAGACACTCTCTCTCTCCTGGGATCCTTGCTGTCCCCAGGCCATCACTCTGATGGCCAAACCCTCAGCAACCGTAAGACAGGTGGCCAGAAGCACTTGGACACCAATTTTTAGAAATGCCCTGTTTTCTTTCTGCCAGCGAGGCCCTGGCTGTGAGCCCACGTGGAGTGGCCGCTTTCACACCATCTGGGAATCGGCAGATGGGCCGTCTCCACACGAGGCAGTCTGGAGGCTATGCCAAGGAAGCCAGCAGCTCACCTCCTACCTGGCAGGTGGGAGCCAGCTCCCAGCTGTGTTCAGAGCCGGAGGCCAGGAAAGGCTTCCCAGAGCAGGAGACTGTCCCGGGGGACGGGCTGCCTCCCACCAGGTGGAGATGCAGGGAAAGCACTCCAGGCAGAGGGAACAGAGAGCCGAGGGATGAAGATGGAAAGGAAGCCAGAAAGCTCGGGGACGGACGAGGGCGCAGAGTGACCAAATGGCAGAAGCCGGCCCTAGCCACAGAGGACCCTGATGCTGGGCCTGGGAGTCCATCCTCAGCCAGTGGAAGCCTGGAGAGGCCAGGACAGCCCTGAGCGAAGGCTGCATGAAAACCACAGATTAGGGGCTGAAGAGAGGCGCTGAGAGCTGTGCGGCCCCTCTGCTCCTCCGCCGCCCACAGGGTCCTCCCTCCCACCTTGGCCAGGCTGCGCTCTTACCTACAGGGCCCTCCCCTCCTCAACATGCACACACTTGTTAGGGCCTAATCCCCAGCGTTACTGTCCCCACAGTGCGCCCTCCTGGCTGGAAGCTGGCAGAGCCTCCAGCTCTCCGCCTCCTCTTTCTACTGTGCAGTGCATGCGTTTACAGCATTATCGTTCTCGCTCGACTTCCTTGGTTTGATTTTGCACACATTTCCTGGGCACAGGCTGCCTATCAGAGGCACATGTATTAGACCCTTTCCCTGACTCTACAAGGGAAGAGTTGTGTAGACCCCACATTAACAACAGGTCATGTCACATGCGACAGTTAGAATACATGTGGTGGGAACGGGGACAGATGGCCTGACTCTGGGAAGGAGAGAAGCCTAGAAGGCTTCCTGGAAGAGGAGGTAACTGAGCTAAAGATGGACAAAGAAGGGAAGGATGTGCCAGCAGGTGGGCAGTGCATGCAAAGGTTCAGAAGTGTGGAGCTTTGTGCGTCATTGCTGGGGCCAAGAGTGACATGTATGTGGGGATGAGGGGACGGTGCTGGGGAGGAGATGGGGGATGGCAGAGACCAGGCAGCCCTGGTTCCAGCATCCCTACCAACTGGATTCCTCCCCACTTCCACACAGAGGGGAGCTAGGTGAGGCTTTGCTGAGTGGGCGGTGGATGGACAGGTGAAGGGGTGTGTGTAGCTGGCCCTTTGCAGACTCTGCAGGGGACCTGAAGGTCCCTGAGTGCCCCCACCCTCTGGACAAACCCTGGTGTGATTTGGCTTCTCTCCAGCTTTACTTTTGTCTGCAGAGGCTGCAGCAATGCAGGAAGCTCAAACAGCCTTCAAGGCTCTGCCGGTCACAAATGACGGGAACTCAATTCAAGCTGGCTTAATTAAGAAAAAATGAAAGTATTGATTAGCTCACAAAGTGACATGTGCAGGGGTAGTTTCAGCTCCAGGCCCTCACCCTTGTCTTTCTCTCTGTCTCTCAGCTCTGCTTTCCTCTCTGTTGGCTTTTTCTCAAGCCACGTGGTGGCCCCTGGGAGCTCCAGGCTTAGCCCTGTCAGGAGAAAAGAGCCCTTTTTCCCTAAAGCCCCACCATTAAGCCCCAGGCAAGATGCTCATGGCTCGGTTTGGGTCTCAGGCTCATCACTGACCCCGTCACCATGGCAGAGGGAATTCGGCCACATGCCCACCCCAGCAGCCCACGCAGACCCCATGGGTGGGGATTCTGGGCAGCAGATAACACACAGATGCCTTTTCCCTCCCCATCCCCCAGCCCCAGCCACATGGACTGAACCCAGACCCTGGGCTCGGACAGGCTTTGTTTTCTTGTCACTGAATAATGCACCTGGGTCCTAAGACGCGGAGGAAGTGCCATCCCCACGTGTAACATGTGTTCTCTCTTGTTTTCCAGGGACCCCTGGGTCTGGATGGCAAGCCCGTAAGTAATGACAGGACAATTCCAGGGGGTCCTGGGCTGGGGCTGCCACCATGAAGGTGGGAGTGACCGCCGGGCACTGGAGGAAAGTAGCCACTGGGAACTTGGTTCAGCACAGAGAGAAGCATTTTGGGTGTCAGACTTGAGTTTAAGTCTAGCTCCACCACCTGCTGATGGTGACCAAGGGGAGGCCTCCTCACCTCCCAAGCCTGAGGCTTCTTGTCTGTCAAGTGGGTGCATGAACACCCCCCGCCCCCTGCATAGGGATGCTGTGGGCCTATGGAGAACTGTGGACAGCACAGTCCCTGAGGTCTAGTCAGCCCTCAAAGCATGCGAGGCCCTCCCAGCAGGCCCCAGGCAGTGTCCTCACTACATTCTCAAGACTGCCTTGGTGGGCATCACGCTGAGTTCTCAACATCTGCGCCAGGAGCCTGTGGTCCCAGGCATCCTCAGCAGATGGGCAGAACATGCAGGGAGACATGAGCACAATTAAATAAGTAATTTGAGATGGATCGATGGATGGATGATGGCTAGATAGATGGGTGGATGAATGGACTGGTGAGTGAATGGGTGGGTGGATGGATGGATGGATGGACAGTAAATGAATGGGTGGATGGGTGGGTGGGTGGATGGATGGATGGATGGGTGGATGGATGGATGGATGGATGGGTGGATGGATGGATGGGTGGATGGATGGATGGGTGGATGGATGGATGGGTGGATGGGTGGATGGGTGGATGGGTGGATGGGTGGATGGGTGGATGGATGGATGACTCATACAGGGATGAACAGAAGGAGCCCATACTCTAAGGAGCTGCTTCCATTAAAGAAGAGAAAGCTTTTTTTGGAGAAAGTAAAAAGAAAAAAGAAAAGAATGCCTCTGGAGAATCTCTGTCTACTGCCTGCCTTGTAGATTCCAGAAAGATTGCGTGGTGGCAGTGGTCTCCCACTGCCATCGACAGGGCAGGTGCTGAGCAGTAGGGGACCCTGTGCGCCCTCTGGGAGCAGTGGCCAGTGCATGTGCCCCTTTCTCTGCTGCAAGGATGCCAGTGGGCCCTTGCTGGTCACCCCCAAGTCCCTCGTCTCCCGCAGGCTGAGGACTAAGGTGTGGAACTTCCTTGGGCCAGCCAGGGCAGCTCTCACTGAGGGCTGACAGCTCGTGGTGATTTTCCACTCAGCCGGCCGCAGCTCTGCTCAGCATCACAGGCCCTTCTGCCCTCAGAAGTATAGGGAAGCCAGAAGGGGAGCCAGCCTAGGCCCCTCACTCAGACCTGTTCTTTCTCCACTTTCCTTTTCTAGGGACTTCCCGGCCCGAAAGGGGAAAAGGTAAATGATGCCAGAAGCTGTGCAGATGCAGTAGGCAGTGAAGGAGGCCAGAAACCTGCGTCTGAACCCCAGTTCCAGTGTGCCCTCGAGCATGTCACAGCCCCTCCTAGAACCTCAGTTTCCCCATCTATAAAGTGGAAATCGCAATGCCTACCTTCTAAAATGGTTACAAGGCTTACATTTGACAATATAGCCTGCCCAGAGAGTTGAGTCTGAGTTCTCCTGGGACCAAAGCATAACCCAACTCAGAGGCCCAGTGTGCCCAGAATGACGAGTGTCCAGAGGACTTCATGGTGAAGAGGGAGTGCCACGAGGGCTGGGGGATTGAACCATGGCTGTTAGTGGTATTCTCTGTGGGGAGGACACCCCTCAGGGAGACATGGCAGAGAGCTGTCTCTGCGGCCCCTTGGGAGAAAGGCTTCCCTGGCATCAGGCACTAAAGTCCCCTGGAAAACGGGGACAGCCAAGTGCCTCAGAAGGGGACAGAAGAGACCTGTGTTACCCATGGTAAAATCTGGGGAGGGATCAGAGCAGGCCTGGGCATGCCAGGGCCAGCTGGGTGCTCCCACGGCTGGACCATGTCCACCCCGACCCAGAATTTGGGAATGGAAGGTGAGATCTGCAGATGGGCCCTGCCGTGATCTGGCAGCTCAGGCCAGGGCAGGCAGGGTTCCCGCCCCACTACCAGGGCTGAGGGAGCCATGGGGAGGCATGGGAGCTGGTGTTCCGAACCTCAGCTTTGCAGTCCAGCTCCACCAACTGTGTGGCCTTGGCCAAGTTGTTGGGCTCTGTGGGCCTCAGTTTCCCCATCTGTAAATTAAGACCCAATCTCACAGAGCCACAAGAGAGATTGCATGAGGTCATGGTCTCAATGTTCTCCTCAAGGATGAGAGACTAGCACAGTTGGTAGGTGTCCTGATTACCTTCCCCCTGGCCTTGACTGATGCCACCGTGTCACAGAAGTGATTCCATCAGGGGCTTTGAAACCAGAGAGAACTGGTGTCTTGATGTCTATTGCTGCTTAACGCACTGCCCCAAAACTGGGTGGTGGAAAGCAACATTTACTCATTACTATCCCTTCTAGAGGACACGGTGGGAGGGGCCATCTGCTCCACAATGTCCAGGGCCTCGAATGGCCAGGGCTGCCCCTAGTTAAGGGAACACCTGGTTTCAAGCCCTGGATCTCCTAGCTGTGTGACCTTGTGCAGGTTACGTGGCCTCACTGTGTCTGTTTCCTCATTGGATATGGAAATAAAAATAGAGCCTGCCTGCTATTTTCGTTAGAATTAAGTCAGCCCTGTCTGTGAAGCACTGAGCACAGATGCTCGATGGGAAACGTGCAGAAATGATGAGAGCAGTGCTGACACATCTCCCTGTCTCTTGTTCCTAGGGTGCACCAGGAGACTTCGGCCCCCGGGTAAGAACCAGGCACGACCTCCCTCACTGCCCACACGGCTTGTTTTGTTTAATAATAAGGCATAACTGGCGCTGCTTCTGGGTCCCGGCTCCCTGCAGCTCATCACAGAAAGAGGCCATGAGGCAGCCCTTCTTCCCCACCCATAGCACCCAGGCACCTCGGTCTCGAGGCTGCCACCTCCTGGACAAGTGGAGAGTCTCTGGAAGACGTCCAGGTCTTCATGCTTCTCACTGTGGATGCGGGACAGTGGGGCTGGCACTTGACCCAGACTGGAGACTGAGCGTCCTGAGGACAGCTGGCACCCCAAAAAGGGGGAAGGCTCTGGGGTCAGCAGAACTGAGCTCAAAGCTCAGCTCTGCCACCTGCCAGCTGAGTGACCTTGAACAAGTCACTGCTCTCCGAGATTCAGTTTCTTCAACTCTGAGTGGGGGGACAGCCCCCACCCCAAGAGGTTGTTGTGGGAGTGAAAAGGTAGTGGGTGCGGCAGTGCAGAGAGTGCGGCTGCAGCTTGTGGCTCCGCCTGGTGGGGGGCATCTGCCCTGCACCTCCACGGCCCTGAGTCATGAGCAGGAACAGGGAAGGGGGCTGGCCAGGCCACGCCCTAAGGACACAGCTGCTCTGTGCCAGCCACATAAATCTGATGAGATTGCTCTGCAGTCAAAGAAAGGGCGCTCGTGCTGAGTTTTGGCTGCTGAGAAAAATCCTTTTGCTTCCTTCCTGGTGGGTGTGTGGAGCTGATTCCAAAAGAGGATGCCTTCTTCTCAACAGACTAGAAGTCCTGAGGCCGAGGGGTCATGGAAGAGTAGATCTCCTCCCAAGCCCCACACCCTCCTCATGAATACCCTCCCTATGGTCCCGGTGTCCCAGTCATCAGGACACCACCCCCCAACACACACACACACACACACACACACACACACACGTTTAGTGGCTTAATGGCTGGGCGTGGTGGCTCATGCCCATAATCCTAACACTTTGAGAGGCGGATCACCTGAGGTCAGGAGTTCTAGACCAGCCTGACCAACATGGTGAAACCCTATCTCTACTAAAGATACAAAAATTAGCTGGGCATGATGGTGCATGCCTGTGGTCCCAGCTACTCAGGAGGCTGAGGCAAGAGAGTTGCTTGAACCCGGGAAGCAGAGGTTGCAGTGAGCTGAGATCTCCCACCACTGCACTCTAGCCTGGGCAACAAGAGCGAGACTCTCTCAAAAAAAAAAAAAAAAAAAAAAAAAGAGGCAGTGTCTAAAGACTTCAATTGCCATTATCTCTCATGGCCCCTGGGTTAGGGTTAGGCTCCCTCAGGAGGTTGTAGGCAGCTGGGCCAGGAGCCGTCAGTAATGATGCCGTCACGTGGCTGCAGGTGGCGTGGATGCTGGCGGGTGCCCAGCTGGTAAGCAGCCATCCTTGAAGTAGGAGTCTGCACACCTGATTACCTAACTGCCTTTCTCTGGGCTTGGTTAAGTGGCTTTGCCTCCAGCTGTCAAAAGCCTTTTGGTTTCTGAAATCACCTTCCTGCCTTTCTGACCACACAACGTGTCTGCTGACTAGATGGTTTTCCCACGGCTCAATCCGGGTTTTATAAGTAGAGACCATCACCTGTACAATCGCCGGATCCTCAAGGTACACTGGCTGAGGGGGGGTCTGGGCCTGATGGCTTGCTGTGTTGCCCCCAACTCACCCCACATTTGCAGGGTTAGACCTCAGCCATCCAATCCCTGAGGGAGGACCAGGCGGGCTGGCTGAGAAAGAGCCTAAGAACCTCTCCCAGGACCCGCTCCAGTGTCGGGCCCGTTTTCTGCCTTAATAAGTAGAGTCCAGGCCAGTAGTTCCAGCCCAAGGCCCATTATAAAAGGAGCAGTGGGCAGCTAAGGGGGTGTCTTCAAAATCTACCTGATTCAGTGCAAAGTAAATTAGAATTACTCACCACCATCACCACCCATGCCTGGTGACCTAACCAAACTGTCAGTTTTCTTACCTTTTGACTGGAGCTGTAACATTTTGATCAGGACCCTGGCCATGCCAGACCCACGGGAAGACCTGAGTGGTAGGTGTTGACAGCTTCTGCTGATTTTTTAATTGGGGAAGCAAGGGAATTTGTGTTACGTGCAGTTTGCTAAAGAAGTGAGCTATCTCAGATCAGGGAACATCTGTGGATGAAAAGAAGTATCTCAAAGGGACCATTTGCCTTGGCAGTGAGAGAAAGCTCTGCCTTCCCTAGCTCTGTAACCCTGGGCAAGTGACCCTCTGACCACCCCCCCACCCCAGCCATTCCATCTGTAAAATGGGACAATAACAGTGCCCTGGCCCATTCATCACAAAGGTTAAATAAGATCATCTTCGGCCAGGTGCAGTGGCTCACACCTGTAATCCCCGCACTTTAGGAGGCCAAGGTGGGTGGCTCACTTGAGGTCAGGAGTCAAACCAGCCTGGCCAACATGGTGAAACCCCATCTGTACTAAAAATACAAATAATAATAATAATAATCCCACTTACTTGGGAGGCTGAGGCAGGAGAATCGCTTGAACCCAGGAGGTAGAGATTGCAGTGAGCCAAGATTGTGCCACTGCACTCCAGCCTAGGTGACAGAGCAAGAAACTCCATCTCCAATTTTTTTAAAAAAAGGTTTTTTTTCTAAATTATCTTGAGGATATCCTTGCTAGCTTAGTGCTAGGTCTCCCTTTCTTTGTTACAAGAAGGTTTGGAGCCACTGGCACCATGACCCAGGTGTTCTTCACTCCTGTGCCCTGTGCCAGTGCAGGGTAGGGCCGCTGGGGCAGAGGGAGGTGCCAGTCGCAGTGGTCTTCCTTCCTTTTGGGTTGGGCCATGAGGTGGGGCTCTGGCTGCCTGAGGTCTGATCCAGTACTAACATCAGGTTCTAAAGTTGGGGATTTAGTGCTGCATTTACAGAAACTGTGTGGCCCTTCATCATCCTTTTTTTTTTTCTTTTATTTTGAGATCATTGTAGATTGACATGTAGTTGTAGTAAATAACACCTGCGTACCCTTCACCCAGTCTGCCCCAGTGGTAACATCTTGCATCTCTGTAGTACAGTCTCACAACAGGAAATTAACATTGATACATCCACCAGCCTTACTCAGATGCCCCCAGCTATACACACACTTGTTTGTGTGTTTAGTTCTATGCAATTTTAACACACTTGTAGATTTGTGTAAGTACACAAAGGTCCCTCCTGCTGTTCTTTTGTAGTTACAGTCACCTTCATCCCCCCATCCCTAATGCCTGGCAACCATGATGGGCTCTCCATCCCTATAACTTTGCCATTTCAAGAGTGTTACGTAGATACAACCGCACAAGCTTTTGCGATGGACTTTTTTCACTCAGCATAATCCCCCTGAGACGCATCTGAGGTGTTGCGTGTGGCATGGCCTGTTCCTTTTGGCTGATTGCTGAGTTGTGTTCCATGATGTGGATGTACCCCAGTTCCTTCACCGTCCCCCTCCCAAAGGACTCTTGGATTGGTTTCCGGTTTGGAGATTAAGCAGCTGTCAACAAGGGTGTACCTCCATACTTAAAATGAAGCGGGAGTTGACCAACCAGGAAGGTCCTTCAGGGGACACTCAATCCCCATTCTACAAAGGGGGGCAGCTGGGCACACGTGCTTTTTCCCACATCTAGCATGTGCCATCTCTCCCCTAAACACTGCATCTGGGCTTTCAGGTGCTAGAGAGCTGGCACATGGCATGTAAAAAATCCTGTAGGGCCTCTTACACCAAGGTAAGGGGACCTGTTCCTTCATGCGGTCTCCAAGAAGTGGCAAGAGGCCCAATAACAAAGCCTTCCCTTTGAGCCTGCCCCAAGGGCTGGGGAAGGGGATGGTGTGGGGCTGCCTGTCTGAGGGAGCCTCTCTCTGGAGGCTGGACCCCCTCCCACTCAGAGTCATGCCAAGCCCCATCTCTTCCAGGGAGACCAAGGACAAGATGGAGCTGCTGGGCCTCCAGGGCCCCCTGGACCTCCTGGGGCCCGAGGCCCTCCTGGTGACACTGGGAAAGATGGCCCCAGGGGAGCACAAGGCCCAGCGGTAAGAGGGGGCATGCAGTTGGACCACCCAGGACTTGACCAAAACCCCAAACCCTGATTCCAGAGCCAGCCCCAGCCCCATCCCCATCTCTAGTGCAGACCCCACGCCAGCCTTAACCCCAATCCAGACACTGAACCAGGGCCCTAACTCCAACCAAGATCCAACCCCAATTCAGATCCTGCCACTGACCCCAGACCCAAACTCAACCCTAACCTCAACCCAGACCCTTACCCCAATGGAACCTTAAATCTAACACTAACTGGGTCTCTGACCCCAATCAAGATCTTGACTTCAAACTCATTCCCAAATCCTGATCTACACCCCCAGTTCAGACCCTAAGTCTCACGCCTGCAGACACTGACCCTGACTCCAAGCCCAACTCTAACCTCAAATAGACCCAGAGACCCTAAGCTGACCTTAGTTGCAATCCCAGTCCCAATCCTGACTCAACCCTGAGCCTGAGATGCTTATGCAGGCACTGTCTCTGCAGACCTTTATCAGCCCCTCCCCTCCTTCTCCCCAGTAGTATCTCAGCCTCACCTTTCCTCCCAGGGTTTCCAGATCCTGGAGGCCAGGTCCCATCCTGCCACCCCTTTCCCTAACCCAGAAACTCCAGCCTGTCCTTCTCTCCAGTGTGGAGCCCACGCCACCACCAGACTGCCACCAGGGTCCCCCCTAGTCAGATGGGTCCCCCCACCACACTGCTGCCAGGTCCCCCCCAGATCAGCTGCTCAGTTGGCTCATCCGTTACTTGTCATGCCGGGCCAGTGGCTTCCCGAGCCTAACATTCTCATCTGAGGAGTGGGGACAGTGATACCCACTCTTCCGGTTTGGCAAGGATAAAATGAAATAATGTACTTAGAGCCCCAGCCCGGGGTCTGGCCTGAGATATGGGCTCAGTTCAGGCTGACAACCTGCTTCCCTCACTGCTGTCCCCTTACACTTTCCCAGGGCCCCAAAGGAGAGCCGGGACAAGACGGCGAGATGGTCAGTATTCAGGGCATTCCAGAGGCCTGGGCTAGTTGAACTGTGGTTCCCAGACGTGGTAGCCCCTTTCCCACACACGCCAACAGCAGGGTCGTGTGTGTGTGTGTGTGTGTGTGTCTATGTGTGCGCGCGCATGCGCGCCCGTGCCTCTGCATGTACCTGTCTGCACGTGTGCACCCCTGTGCACCTGCCCCTCCCCCCGCCAGGCAAGGCACCAGCCCAGGCAGAATTCTAGTAGCTCCACATCCCTGTGCAGAGGCTGTAGTCCACTTGCCACCACCTGAGCCCTAACGCAGAAGTTGTCCCAGGCTTGAGGAGTCAGGCCCAGGGTGGCAGCTCCAGCTGCTTCTGACAGCAACCCTGCCTCCTGCTCTCCGGGATTGGTGTCACCTTTTACAAAGATAGGATGCTAAGGACAGGCCCAAGAACAGCCTCCAGTATTACATTTAACACCTTCTCTTCTCTTGTTCCAGGGCCAGAAGGGATCCCCAGGGCCCAAGGTGAGTGCTCCTCATTCCCCATGCCCCTCCCTAGATCTTGTGGGCTGGATTCCCCCACCACCACTTCCTTTCTCTTGCCCCCGACACCCCCAACGAAGCCAAGGCAGCAGGGTCAGGAGACCAAATTCCCGGACCTTGGGCAAATTACTGCATCTCTCTGGGCCTCAGTTTACTCATCTGTTAAACGAGGGCACAGTAAACGTTTTCTGCCTTTTTTACTCAGTTGCAACGGTTGAATCATAAAACATGTTAGGTTTTTAGTTTCAGATGGATTTTCCTTTATGTTTTTATTTTTTATTTTTTCGAGACGGAGTCTCACTGTCGCCCAGGCTGGAATACAGTAGCACGATCATGGCTCACTGTAACCTTCACCACCTGAGTTCAAGCAATTCTGCCTCAGCCTCCCAAAGAGCTGGGACTACAGGCATGCACCACCACACCCAGCTAATTTTTTATATTTTTAGGAGAGACGGGGTTTCACATGTTGGCCAGGCTGGTCTCGAACTCCTGACCTCAGGTGATCCGCCCACCTCAGCCTCCCAAAGTGCTGGGATTACAGGCATGAGCTACCACCACGCCTGGCCCAAATAGATTCTATTTTTAGAAGAGTTTTTGTTTCTAAACAAAATCGATCAGAAAGTACAGAGTTTCCATCCGCCCCTGCCCTGGCCCATGCATCCCCTCCCCTGCTATGAACAGCCCCCACTTGTTACAGCTCATGCGCCTGCACAGACAGATCACCATCACCCGGTGCCGTAGTTTACGTTAGGATTCACTCTTGCTGTGGCATCCGCCATTGTCGTGTCATGGAGTATTTACCCTGCTCTAAACATTCTATTATCTGCGTGAACAACCCTCCTTCCTAGCCCCTGACACCACTGATCTTTTTTCTTTTTTTTTGAGATGGTGTCTTGCTCTTGTCGCCCAGGCTGGATTGCAATGGTGTGATCTCAGTTCACTGCAAACCACCACCTCCCAGGTTCAAGCAATTCTCCTGCCTCAGCCTCCCAAGCAGCTGGGATTACAGGTGCCCGCCACCACACCCGACTAATTTTGTATTTTTAGTAGAGAGTGGGTTTCACCATGTTGGTCATGGCTGGTCTCGAACTCCTGACCTCAGGTGATCCACTCGCCTTAGCTTTCCAAAGTGCTGGGATTAGAGACATGTGCCACCACGCCTGGCCACCACTGATTTTTTTTCACTGTCTCCATAGCTTTGCCTTTCCCAGAGTGTCATCTAGTCGGAATCACACAGTGAGTGGCCTTCACAAGGTCAGGAGTTCGAGATCAGCCTGGCCAATATGGCAAAACCCCATCTCTATTAAAAATGCAAAAATTAGCCGGGTGTGATGGCATGTGCCTGTAGTCCCAGCTACTCGGGAGACTGAGGCAGAAGAATCGCTTGAACCCAGGACGTGGAGGTTGCTCATGAGGTTGCAGTGGGCCAAGATCGTGCCACTGCACTCCAGCCTGGGTGACAGAGCAAGACTCCATCTCAATTGTCCATGTCTGGATTTATTATTTATTTAATGATCAGCCACAGTTTATTTACCCACTCACCTACTGAAGGACATGTTGGCTGCTTCCAGGTTTTGGCAGTTTTGGGAAAAGCTGCTGTCAGCATCCATGTGCAGGTTTTTGTGTGGATATAGTTTTCCACCATGTTAGCTTGTCCAGCCCTCTGCAGATGTCAGCTCTCTCTTTTCAGCCCTCCTTGGGCAGGGCGTGGGTGGGGAGGCAGACTGTGGTCCTCCCTGCCGGAGACGGAGCCCCTGGCCTGAGGAGGAAGGATGGGAAACAGCTTGCTTAGCCAGTGCCTCGTCCTCCAAAACCCTCTGGGACTACAGGAGTTACCACTCCACTTTGAAGAACAGTGCCTTGCCCAGGGTTGTCGAGCTTGGGAGTAGGTGACTCAGAAGCGGAATTCAAGACTGTCAGCCCCACCTCTCTGAAGCATTCAGAGGTCTCTGGGCTGGCCCTGGGCATGGGTAATCAGTGCCACTTCTACCGGAGGAACAAGATGCCTGGGGTCCAGGCCACGCTCCTATGGCTCTGACCTTGCTCCTGAACCCCCATTGCCTCCCCCAGGGTGAGCCTGGAGCACCTGGAAAGAAGGTGAGAGGGACCGATGGAGGAGCTTCCGGGGTAGTGTTGGGAAGTGGCTGGAGAGAAGGGCAGGGGCTGGCGGGGGGATGGGGATAGAATGGGAGCCAACCTACAGGAAAGGCGGCCTTTTCTTCACCAGACCTGGGCCCTCACTGCGGGCGGCGGCCCTGTCCTTGCTCTCCGTGAGGCCGGAATTCACTTTATTCATTTGTTTATTCACTCATTATTTCCCCTCCTCAAACACATCAAATTCATGCCCACTTCAGGGCCGGGGGCATTAGTTCTCAAAGTGGGTCCTGGGGCCCACCCCGGACCCACTGAATCAGAGACTCTGGAGTGGGGCCGGAGTTTGTTTGACCAGCTGTTGGTGCCACTGATGTGAGCTCAAGCTTGAAACTACTGAATGAGCATGATCCTCCCTGGCCTTTTCTCCTGGGACAGCCTCCTCCTTCACCTCATTCAGGTCTCAGCAAAACCCTCCCCCAAGGCCAGCAGGTGCACTGGCTCACCCCTGCAATCCCAGCACTTTGGGAGGCCAAGGCGGAAGGACCACTTGAGATCAGGAGTTCCAAGACCAGCCTGGCCAACATGGCGAAACCCCTTCTCTACAAAAAATACAAAAAATAAGGAAATAAATAAGCCAGGCATGGTGGTGAGCACCTATAATCCCAGCTACCCTGGAGGCTGAGGCAGGAGAATCACTTGAACCTGGGAGGTGGAGGTTGCAGTGAGCCAAGATCAAGCCACTGCACTCCAACCTGCTGGGTTGAGACTCATCTCCAAAAAAAAGACAAGCCTGGACGATACAGCAAGACCTCATCTCTACTAAAAATCAAAAAAATTAGCCAGGTGCAGTGCCATGCATCTGTAGTCCCAGCTACTTGGAAGGCTGAGGTGGGAGGATCGCTTGATCCCGGAAGTGAAGGCTGCAGTAAGCTATGATTGTGCCACTGCATTCCAGCCTGGATAACAGAGCGAGACCCTGTCTAAAAAACCAAAAAAACCTCTCCCATCTTCCAGGAGATTTTCCCTGACCACCTGCTGAAACAAGCCCTCCCTGCAGTCCCTCTCTGCCATGCCATCCTCTTCTCTTATTTGCATGTATATATACTTTTTAGGACAGGATCTCACGCTGTCACCCAAGCTCTGATGGACGCAGTGGCACAATCACAGCTCCCTGCAGCCTCAGGCGGTTCTCCCACTTCAGCCTCTCAAATAGCTGGGACTACAGGCATGTGCCACCACGCCCAGCTAATTTTTTTACTTTCTGGTTTTTGTAGAGATGGAACCTTGTTCTGTTGCCCAGGCTGGAGTGTAGTGGCTATTCACAGGTGCTATCATGGTGCACTACAGCCTCAAACTCCTAGGCTCAAGCAGTCTTCCCACCTTGGCCTACCAGAGTGCTGGGAGTAAGGCATGGGCCACCGTGCCAGGCAACCTTGTATTTATTTGAACATTTATTTTCCCTTGGCTCCTCTGAGTCCGCCTGAGCAGGGGCCTCAGCTGCCTGGCCCACACAGAGAATGGCCCTCATTCACTGCCCATCCGTTCTTTCTGCAAATGCCTGTTGAGGCTTGCCCTGGACCGGCCCTGGGCTGGTGGGGACAGGGGACACACACAGATGGGGCCCTACCCAACTCCTGCCCTGGAGGGGCAAGGAGGATAGGGAGGAGCAGCCTGGTACAGTGTGCCAGTGCAGGTGCCAGGAGCAGACTACTGTGCTAGGACGTCCAGAGGAGGGAGGGGCCCACTGGCCACCTGAGGGTCTGACCGGCAAGCCCCAGCTGTCCTCTCCTCAGGGCAACGACGGGACACCAAGCCAGCCTGGACCACCAGGGCTCCCTGGACCACCAGGGCCCAAGGTGAATATCTGCCCCACCCCCCGCGGCCCCCTGCCCCACCTCCCATTGTTCCCATCTGCCTGGTGAAGCCCCTACCCTGGACCTTTGGCACCATGGGAACCTGAGCCAGTGCCTGGCACAGGCCAGAGACAGGCAGAGGAAGGCCCCGGCCCCACCCCACAACAGGCCTGGTGTCTCACCCAGGCCGTGTGCCTCCCTCACCTTAAGTCCTCTTGTTTCCATCTCAGGGGTCCTCACTCTGCCCTGTCTCCAAGCCAGGAACTGGGTGTCATCCTCACGCCTTGCTCCCCCAACCCCTTGCAACGGCCACCAAATCCTGGCCAGCCAATCTCCAAAATGTCCCTTGAGCCCCTGAGCTGCCCCAAGTAAGTGCCAAGACCCACACCAGAAGGTGGTGGCCGTGGTCCTGAATCCTCTGGGCTGGGGAGAGCTCTGCGGTCCATCCTCCAAATCCCCCCTGGACTCTAACGTTCGCCATGAGGCCTAATCGCAAGGCTCCAGGCAGCCCCAAGGTCTCCCCACCGCATGCCGTCTCACACTTACTCTCACTGCGACTGTTTCTATTTCAGGGCGAGTCAGGGAGCATGGGGCCTCAGGGAGAGAATGGTGCAGATGGTGTCCCAGGACCAAAGGTGATGTGAGAGCTTGCTGCTCTGGCTCAGACCATCACCCAGTCAGGAGTGGGAGATGTGGTTTCACCTCTAATTTGCCCTTTTAAGTGGGGAGTCCCAGGAGGGCCTAACCTGGGGTCTCCTTCAGCCCCGTTGGAAGCTGGTGTGGGGGCAGCAGTGGTGAATCTGGGTGAGTGGCAAGGCCTTCACTGGGGCCCAGCTTTGTGGCCAACTCACCGTGTAGCCCCAGGCTCCTGGACACCAGTGTGCCCTATACACTTGATCCTATACAAAGCGATGTCAGAGGAGGGTCTCGGAGGCCCCTCTAGGAGCCCCGTTTGTGGGGTGCTGTTCTCATACATTCGGCTCTTAGGGCTCCAGCACTTGGGCCCTGGGCCCTCCTGGGATGAGGGACTGGAGGCAGGGTCGTAGGGGGCGTGTTTTGGCTTTACACCTGCACCTCTGGCTGCAACCGCATGTCTCCACAGGGGGAGCCTGGCCACCGAGGTGCGGATGGAGCTGCAGGGCCCCGGGTAAGCCACCACCTCTCAGGCAAGCCCTCAGGGATGGGATCTAGGGGCCCCATAGCTTCAGAAGCCCCTGTCCCCATAGAGGCCCCAGGGGAGCCCTGGAGCTACAGGAATTGGGAGTATTTTACTTTTTTAAATAATTTATTAGTGATTTTTGGAAATTCATAATACATGCTTTTCTGGGTAAAATGCTCAAATATGGAAATATAAAAATAAGAGTCCTGATTTGCTATAATGAAGCCAGATCTCTCTTGGCCCCTCATGAGCACATGCCCCTCTAAAGTCCTTTCTTCATATATTCAGACATAGGTCCTCCATTGTCCTACGCCTGATCCTACCGTGGTGGGCGGGGCCTTGCCTTTTCCCCACCCCACAGGGAGGTTTGTCCCTGCCCCCAAGAGCACAGTACCCCAGCCCACCCCACTCCAGATCTTTTGTGACCAGCCCCTATCAACATACCTTACCTTTAGGGTGACATCCGGGATCCTGGCCTCAGCTCTGTCACTTCGTGCTCCCAGAGACTGACTTCTTCCTCCAAAAAAATGGATCTGAGCCCCTGCCTGGCTGTGCAGGCAGTGGGGAGCTGGAGGGGGTTGGATTAGGCCACCAGTGAGTCAGGCAGTTCTGGGCAGGCTGTGACCAGGAGGGGGCTGCAAATGAGGCCCAGGCAAGGGTCTCTATCCTGCACAAGGGGTTGGCTTGGGCCTGAACCAAAGTGTTCCCAGCAAAAAGCAGCCTGGGTGGGGAAGTGAGGTTCACAACAGAAGGGCTGGCCAGCGGCCATATGTGCAGTGTGAGTGTGCAGTGAGTGTGCAGTGAGTGTGCAGTGTGAGCGTGCAACGTGAACATGCAGTGTGAGTGTGCAGTACAGTGTAAGCCTGCAGTATGAGTGTGCAGTGTTGCAGTGAGCACATGAGCATGCAGTGCGTGCAGTGTGAGTGTGCAGTGTGAGCATGCAGTGAGTGTGCAGTGTGAGCGTGCAGTGTGAGCGTGCAGTACAGTGTAAGCCTGCAGTGTGAATGTGCAGTGAGCACACAGTGAGAGCATGCAGTGTGAGCGTGCAGTGTGGTGTGCAGTGTGAGTGTGCAGTGTGAGCACAGTGTGAGCGTGCAGCGAGTGTGCAGTGTGAGCGTGCAACATGAATGTGCAGTGTGAGTGTGCAATACAGTGTAAGCCTGCAGTGTGAATGTGCAGCGTGTATGCAGTGAGCACACAGTGAGAGCGTGCAGTGTGGCATGTAGTGAGTGTGCAGTGTGAGCGTGCAGTGTGAGTGCACAGTGTGAGCATGCAGAGTGTGCAGTGTGAGCATACAGTGAGTATGCAGTGTGAGCGTGCAGTGTGAGTGTGCAGTGTGAGCGTGCAGTGTGAGCGTGCAGCATGGGCACGGGTATCCTTACATGTGCCTGTAACCAGGCAGGAATAGGCTCTGGGTGCCTGGTGTGTGCATCCTTTACCAGAGGCTGGGAAATGGAGGCACAGGGGCCAGATCCAGCCTGCTCATGTCTTTGTGTTTTGGTGGCTTTGGGGTTTTTCTGTTTGTTGCCACCATTTAAAAATCTGAAGAACGTCACATCAAAATCAGGCTTTCCGGCCAGGCGCGGTGGCTGACACCTGTAATCCCAGCACTTTGGGAGGCCAAGGCAGGCTGATCACGAGGTCAACAGATCAAGACCATCCTGGCCAACATAGTGAAACCTTGTCTCTACTAAAATACAAAAATTAGCCAGGCGTGGTGGCACATGCCTGTAGTCGCAGCTGCTTGGGAGGCTGAGTCAGGAGAATTGCTTGAAGCTGGGAGGCAGAAGTTGCAGTGAGCCAAGATCGCGCCACTGCACTGCAGCCTGGCACCTGACGAAAGAACGAGACTCTGTCTCAAAGAAAAAAAAAATCACTCATGTTCAAAATCAGGCTTTCCATTTTCCCCTGAGAAGGCAGGGATCCGGCCTGAAGGTCCACATGAAGGCAATTATAGCCGCCCCCAGACCAGGCGGAAATCGGTCCCTCAGCTGGCCCCAGGGCCTGCCTCCCCTTCCCTCCCTTGCTGGGATCCACACTGGGGAGGGGCATGCGTGTGGCCTGGGTGACAAGGTTCTCCCATTGCTTCCCCTCTGGGTGTGATGCAGGGACAACTGCCACTTCACCCCCCAACTTAGCTCTTCCCTGAAATTATTATTCTTCTTCCTCCCTCAGGGCGCCCCAGGCCTCAAGGGAGAGCAGGGAGACACAGTGCTGATCGACTATGATGGCAGAATCTTGGATGCCCTCAAGGTAGTGTTCCTGGTGGGACCAGGATGTGCCTTAGATATTCTTTTCCTTAGGTAATATCACTCCCTTTGTGAGTAATCCTGCACTTTTTTACACAAGGGACTGGAGGCAGCTTAGCACAAAGACCCCAAAGTTAGGTGCCCAATGTGGAAATCAGGGCTGTGTTGAGACCGCATCAGAGAAGCACAGTGAATATGGTTCATGTGGCCCCGAGCTCCCCAGAGGCCAAGTCAAAAAGGGAAGCTGCCCGCTCAGGACAAGAGACAGAGCATTTCCTGGGGTCTGGTCCCAGCAGTGTCTCCTGGGACCTTCCCAGAGGTCACTGGCTGGAGAACTAGGTCTTCTAATGATGTCATGGGGAGGATGAGAGTGGCAAGCCCTGCCCTTGGAGCCTTGGGAGATGTGTGACCTCCGAGCCCAGTCGCTGGTAAACTTGGGACTTACCACCAGTGGAGAGAGGCACTAGTTGCCAGCTGTTCTTGGGTACCCCGGAAGGGAAGTGGGTGAGGAAGGAGTGGTCACCAGAGACCAGACTGGACAGGGGCCCCTGGCCCTACCTGAGCATCATTCCCAGTTATCTCCCACAGGCCTTGGGGAAGTACAAGTTGACAGTAACTGTGGCACCCACCCCAGGCCTGCAAGGTGTCGTGTGGTGTGTGGCGTGGTATGGCCTGAAGGGCAGGCACATGCATGGTGTGCCCCAGACTGACCCAGCCTTGTGGGAGAAGCCCTATGAGTGCAGGGAGTTGGGAGATGGACTTTGTTTGGTTTTTGTTTTTGAGACAGAATTTCACTCTTACCACCCAGGCTGGGCATGATCTCGGCTCACCGCAACCTACTCCTCCTGGGTTCACGTAATTCTGCCTCAGCCCTCAAATAGCTGGGACTACAGGCATGCACCACCATACCCAGCTAATTTTTTTATTTTTAGTAGAGACAGGTTTCACCATGTTGGCCAGGCTGGTCTCAAACTCCTGATCTCAAGTGATCCACCCGCCTTGGCCTCCCAAAGTGCTGGGATTACAGGTGTGAGTCACCATGCCCAGCCAGAGATGGACATTGGATACCAGACTGAGATGCTGACTCAATTTGATGGGCAGCAGCCAGCCATAGTCCATGCAGGGGATGATGTTAAAAAATAAAAATAAGGCTGAGCATGGTGGCTCACTCCTGTAATCCCAGCACTGTGGGAGGCCAAGGCGGGCGGATCACGAGGTCAAGAGATCAAGACCATCCTGGCCAACATGGTGAAACCCCGTATCTACTAAATATACAAAAATTAGCTGGGTGTGGTAGCGTGCACCTGTAATCCCACCTACTCCAGAGGCTGAGGCAGGAGAAGCACTTGAACCCAGGAGGCAGAGGTTGCAATGAGCCGAGATTACACTACTGCACTCCAGCCTGGCGACAGAGCAAGACTCCGTCTCAAACAATAATGCTAATAAAAAATAAAAAATAATTAAAAAAAATAAAAACATATTAGGGGAAGGCTAGCTGGGGAATGGTATGGACAGTGAATGAAAGCAAGTGTTGGTAGGGAGCAGGCAGCAGGGGGGCCCCAGGCAGAGAGGCCCTGGGCCTGGGCCTAGAGGAGGGTGGATAAGATGGAGGCCAGGGACATCTAAATGGGACACCAACAAGAAGCAGGCAGGATGGGGAGGTGGGATGGGAGAAACCTAGAGCTTGTCAGTCAGGGGCTGCACAGGGTGCAGTTTTTGGGAAGGGAGGGGAGGAAAGTGTAGAAGCTGAGCAGGGAACAAGCTGAGCCCTGGTGGCAGGCAGCCTGTAGAAAGCCTGGGTCGGGACAGAAGTTTGGGATTGGGGTCAGACCTGGAACTCTGGAGACCCCACCCCTACCTATGAGACTGAGGAACTCCCCAAGCCAGCAGATGGCAGGCAGCGGAGCCAGAGGGTCAGAGAGCTCATAGAACAGTCAGAGAGGGTGGTGTTGGGCCACCACTGGGGAAGTCATTCTTGGCAGGCTTGAATGCTAGCAGGGGATTTAAGCTTGCTTCAAGAGGCAATAGGGAGCCAACATAAGATCTTGAGCAGGGGAACATCATGAAGAAATCTGTATTGGGGAGACTGGCTCTGAGGGCAGAGGGCCCTTCATGGCAGCAGACACTGGTATCTTGTCAAATGCTGGGTGCCATCTCCTGGCCTCCCCCACAATTGAGAGGCCAGACAAAGCCATGCACAGTGTGGCCTGACTTGACTGGGGAAGAAGCAGTCCCCAAGGACTCTGCCCCTGCTCAGCTCAGCTGGACAGGGACTTGGTTCCAGGGCGGGAGCTGGGTAGGCAGTGAGGGGAGGCCCTGCCTAACCACTGACTGGCTTCACTTTCACACACAGGGGCCTCCCGGGCCACAGGGGCCCCCAGGGCCACCAGGGATCCCTGGAGCCAAGGTCAGTGCAGATGCAGCTATGTAGTCCCCCAAGCATTTGTCTCCAGGGTCCACCTCCCTGCTTCTGTCTGCTCTGTGACCCTCTTCCACTTCCCTCCTGGTGTCCTGTCCTGGCTTCTAAGAGCTCAGAGAAAGGGGCTGGGCTCCCAGGCTGAGTGCCTTCTTCTTCACCCTTTCTACTCTGGGAGATTTCCCTGGGAAGCCTCATTCATATCTTTAAACTGAAAAATCATGCAGCTGTAAAAAGGAACGAAATCGTGTCCTTTACAGCCACACAGATGCAGCTGGAGGCCATTATCCTAAGTGAATTAATACAGAAAATAAAACCGGCTGGATACAGTGGCTCACACCTGTAATCCCAGCACTCTGGGAGGTCAAGGTGGTGGATCACCTGAGCTCAAGAGTTTGAGACCAACCTGACCAACATGGTGAAACTCCATTGCCACTAAAAATACAAAAAATTAGCCAGACATGGCAGTGGGCACCTGTAATCCTAGCTATTCAGGAGGCTGAGGCAAGAGAATCGCTTGAACCTGGGAGGCGGAGGTTGCAATAAGCCAAGATTCTGCCAGTGCACTCCAGCCTGGGCGACAAGTGTGAAACTCTGTCTCAAAAAAAAAAAGAAAAACAAAAAGAAAAATACTGCATTTTCTCACTTAAAAATGGAAGCTAAACGTTGGGTACACACGGACACAAAGATGGGAATAAAAACACTGGGGATTCCAAAAGGGCGGATGCGGGAAGGCAAGGGTGGAAAAACTACCTAACAGGTGCTGTGCTCACCACTTGGGTAACAGGATCATTAGAAGCGCAAACCTCAGCGCCATGCACTATACCCATGTGATAGCCCTGCCCGTGTACCCCCTGATTCTAAAACTTTTTTAAAAGCTATAAATTTTTCTATAAGCACTGCTTTAGCTGCCTCCTACAAATTTTGATATGTTGAATTTTATTTTTATTCAGTTCAACATAATTTCTAATCTCTCTTTTGATTTATTCATGGATTATTTAGAAATATGTTATTTAATTTTACAATACTTGGGAATTTTTCCAGATATCTTGCTTTTTTGTCTGTTTTTAGCTTTTTTCATATTTAGTGTATCCAACTGACCAGATATCTTATTAATTTCTTATTTAATTATCTTGCAGTTGGAGACCTTTTTTTTGTTTTTAAGATGGAGTCTTGCTCCTTTGCCCAGGCTAGAGTGCAGTGGTGTCTTCTCAGCTCACTGCAACCTCCATCTCCAGGGTTTAAACAATTCTTCTGCCTCAGCCTCCCAAGCATATGGGATTATAGGCCTGTGCCACGAGGCCCAGCTAATTTTTGTATTTTTAGTAGAGATGGGGTTTCACCATATTGGCCAGGCTGGTCTCAAACTCCTGACCTCAGGTGATCCACCTGCCTCGGCCTCCCAAAGTGCTGGGATTACAGGCATGAGCCACCGTGCCCGGCCAGAACATATTCTTTTTAATACAACATTGATCTTTTTAATGTATTAAAACTTGTTTTAGAGTCAAACTACAAGTGTTTTGTCTTGTTGAATGTTTCATGTGCACACAAATTAAATGTATATTTAGCTGCTATTGGGTATAGTGTTTTCTAAATATCCACTAGCTAAAAGTAAAGAACTGAAAACCCAGCCCTTGTGACAGCACACCAGTCTGGTAGACGGACCGCTATGCACATCTTGTGGCCTGTACCCATTCGTTTGCATCCTGCCCATTTGTCTCAAAAGAGCCAACAGCTTTGAAGTCAGGCAGATCTGGTCCTGGCATCCTTGTTTCTGGGCTCTGTGGCCTAAAGCGAGTCACTTACCCTTCGAGCCTTGGCTCCTGAATCTATGACATAACAACTTATAGGTGACAGCCATGGGCTACATCTGCCCGTGATGGGCTAAGGAAACAGAGGAGGCGATGGGTACTGCCACAGTTCTCGGACCCCCCGGGTGCCTTCCTGGAGGTCCAACTGCAAAGACCCACCCTGGGCTGGGTGTACAGGGTGTCCTGGCCCTCTGGCTGCTGACACCTCTCTAGGGAAGGAAGCCATAACCCCTCTTGCCATCTGTTCCCTTCCAGGGTGAGCTTGGATTGCCTGGTGCCCCAGGAATTGATGGAGAGAAGGTCTCTAGGCCTTTCATTTCCTTGTGATGCCAGCGCCTGGTATTGGGGGTTGTGTGTGTGTGTGTGTGTGCACGCAAGCGCGCATGGATGTGTGCACAGAGTTAGAGAAAGACCATGTGTGAGAGGCAAAAACTGTGGATTCTCGCACCAGGCTGCCTGTGTGCAAACCCTGGTCTGCCCTCAGGCCCTGGGCAAGTTGCCCACTCTCAGGCAGGGCTGAGTAACCCTGTGTATGGAGAACACTCAGTGCAGTGCTTGGCACATAGTGGAAAGCCACAGAAGCTAAGAGCATCACTGCCACCATTGGTATTACCGAAGTTCGAGAGAGAGAGAGAGAGAGAGAGAGACTGTGTGTGTGTGTGTATGTGAGGTATCCTATACAGACATGAGCATATTCATAGTGTCACTTGCTATGTTCAAGGGCAAGTCTTTCCCGCTGGGCCCATAGTGTGTGTTTCATCCTGGACGTTATGTAATTGGTTGAGTGGAGGGATTTGGTGGCTGGATGAGTTTGTAGGGGTCGGGGGGGTCCCACCACTAGCTTCTAAGATGTGAGCACAGAGCTGGCCCCATGAGCACACCCAGAGGGGCAGCTCCAGGCTCACATGCTCCACGCATCTGCCCCTGGCCCCTGTCCTGAGGTGTCCGCACCTGGATGCAATGAGGCAGGAGTGGCATTGCCCCCTACCCCCCCGCCCACTGCATTCAGCTGAGGCTCTCAGCCACCGTGGCTGGAGGTGGGGACCCACAAAGAAGAAATGGGGGCCTACCATGGACTAAGCTCTGGGGACCCGCTAGGGTGGGGAAAGAGTGAGGACCTGCTGAGCCCCACAATCCCTTGTTTTTGTGGCTTTCAGGGTCCCAAAGGACAGAAAGGAGAGCCAGGAGAGCCAGGGCCAACTGGACTCAAAGGGGAAGCAGGCGAGATGGGCTTGTCTGGCCTCCCGGTATGTGACTGGGCTGGGCCACAGGTTATGTCTCCTGTGTGGGAGCCCTGAGGTGACTATGCGGCCCCTGTGCTGTGGGGGGGCCAGGGGCCTCCAACAGCCCTTGCAGTCTCAGTGCCCATCCTGCCGGGGACACTCTAGGCTCCAGGCCAGCGCTGCCTTCCTCTCTCTGGGCATCTACTTCCTTGTCTAGAAGAGGCTTTCCACCTGGCTCAGATGGCAGGTAGAATCGGGAGGTATGGCCGTGGAAGCGCATTGACCAGATGGTTATACCACTGTTCTCTGACCTGAGCTGCCCAAATTTGCATCCAGCTCCATCCTAGCTGACTTTGGAACCCTGGGCAAGCAACCTAACCTCCTGGGGCCTTGGTTTCCTCACCTCCAAAGTGGGGGTGATCTTCCCCTCCCTCAAGGGCAGGCGTGGCTGGGCTGACAGTGGTGGCTGGCACACAGCAATACCCACTGTTGTCGTCCTCATCATTTTTCTTGTTGCTTTTGTGGCCCGACTAGAAGAACCACCAGGTGTAACACCGCCACTGGGACACATTCACTGTCCATCCCTGATGATCACTGGGCTAGAGGGGGTGCTGGGGTTTGACCCGGGTCTTTGTTTCAGAGCCCCTGGTTGCTCCCTGCACCGCAGGAAAACAATCTGCATGGCTGCTCATGCGCTCTCTAAAGCCCACGCTGCTCACCACCCAAGGCGTGGTACACGGATCTAAAAACTTTTTTCAGTTGCAACAGCTAACTTATGACTACTGCCAGAAGCCACATGGGTGCAGGAAGGGAGGTCGCTAAGCACCATGGGTGGTGACGCAGGTGCTGGACACAAAGGACTCACAGGCCATGCCATTCTGCAGGGTGCCGACGGCCTCAAGGGGGAGAAAGGGGAGTCAGCATCCGATAGCCTACAGGAGAGCCTGGTAAGCGTGTGCAGGGGGCAGTCCAGGCTGGGTGGGGACCATGAGCCTTGGGACAAAAAGGCCACCTGGCCTGAAAACAAACCCAGGGCAGTAGGGGAGGAGAGTAAGGGGAGCAAGACTCCTCTGAGAACCCACAGGCCAGCTCCCATCCATTCACCAGGCTGTGCCCTCTGGGGGCAGGAAGGAGACTCACTCCAGCAGTGTGCAGTGAGCTCGGGTGCCGGCGGGTGAGAGTGACAGGCGGTGGGTGACTAACCTGTCTCTCACCCTCCCTAGGCTCAGCTCATAGTGGAGCCGGGGCCCCCTGGCCCCCCTGGCCCCCCAGGCCCCATGGTAAGGACGATTTGTTTTGCTTTGGTTTGAAGCAGCCAGGAAACCAAGAGGCGGGGTGGGGGCTAGGTCCCAGAGCCCTGACCCAAGAGAGAGCAGGCTTCTTCATTCAGGGAGGGGCACATGGGCAGAGGGCAGAGCCCAGGACAGAGCCCCAGGGGCCAGCAAGTGGCCACTGCAAGAGGGTCCAGAGCCAGCCTTCATTCATCTGCTTCCTCTTTCTGCAGGGCCTCCAGGGAATTCAGGGTCCTAAGGTGAGTGGACGTAGACCTACTGGCCTCAGACTCACCGCCCAGGCAGTTTCCAAGAACCTCACCAAATCGAAGGGTCTGACCTCCACCCTGGCCCATCCCTGAGTCTTCCCAGCATCTGAACATCCCAAGTCCCCAGGGCATAACCTCCCTGATATTGTCAGGCCAATGCCCCCTCTCTACACCTGGGGCTGTCTCCTCCACTTTCTCCCTCTGCCTGGGACCCCAGTTTGTCCCTCTTTCCTTCTCGGGTCCATCACCCACTGTTTCTACTGCTTGTCCCTTTCTCCTTTCTCTGTGCCTCACAGTTCCTTGCACTGTCCTCGCCTCTCCCCATCCCAGCCCACCCCACACACATCTGTCTCTCAGCTGCCATAGGCTGAGCACGAAGTCTTGGGCTTGGTGTGTATTATATAATGGCGTGTTCCCTTCTCTTACATTAAATCTTCGAGTGTGGCCTGCCCACATGCCCTGCCCCAGGGAGGCAGACACAGAAGAGGGGGCCATCTGGCCTCACTCCTTGTCATACCACCCCCACCCCCGGGGTGAGCACATCTCTGCTTCCCCAGCTCAGAGGCCAGATGTGGGATTCAGAGTCGTGGAATCCCAGGCCTGAGCATGTGGCCCCACCAGATGCACTGCTTCTGGTTCTGTTTTCTCTTAAGGCCTCCTCAGTTCATGTTTCAAAGAGGCGGCTGCTGTCAGGGACAGGGTGTAAGGCTTGCCGCAGAGGCCTGATGGGGACCCGGCTCTGCTGCCTTCTGCTGTGTGGCTGGGCCCATCCCCGCCCATCTCTGCACCTGCTTTCCTCATCTGTGGAATGGGTGTGACCATAATCACCTTCCATGCATGGCCAGAGCTCCTCCTAATTACCCTCAGCAGGGAGTAAGCCAGGGCTAGGCCTGGTGGAGCCTGGATTTGTTCCTCTACCCACACCCCAGCTCCCATGCAGTCTCCAAGCTTGCCTGTCCTACTGTCTATCTGACCCCTTCCCCCTGACTGATTTCCGTCCTTTGCCTCCAGGGCTTGGATGGAGCAAAGGGAGAGAAGGGCACATCCGGTGAGAGAGGCCCCAGCGGCCTGCCTGTGAGTGTCATGAGCCTTGTTTGTCCCAAAGGTGTTAATTCCTGTAACCAGCATGTGTCTTGACTCGTTCATTTTCTATCCAGGGGCCAGTTGGCCCACCGGGCCTTATTGGGCTGCCAGGAACCAAAGGAGAGAAGGTAACTGCCTTATTCGGAACTCCCTCTCCAACTATGGCCACATGTTCATGGTGTCGCTCAGCCCTGGGAGCCCAAACCTGTACCTCACTGGGTCCTTGCACTTCACAGGGCCAGATTTTATGCTCTGTGGATGCCAGGTCTATCCTGGCCTCTATCTATGCCTGCACGGTTGGTGGGTCTCCTTACCCCCCTCTCTGTGGCCAGACCTGGCATCCATAGGGCTGGACTTCCCAGGAGCTGGGCTCCCAGCACCCCTGCCTAACCCCTCTCACCCACTCTGTGTCTCTCTTCAGGGCAGACCCGGGGAGCCAGGACTAGATGTAAGTGACTCATCATTTGCTTTGAGTAATCGGGTCCCTCTTGTGTGTATCTTCTGCCCTCATGTAGTAACCTGATCTGGCTACTCAAGTGTGACCCCCTTCCCCAGGGCTGGGACTGCAACTGACTGGTTCCCCCTGTGTCCCATTGGCAAATGCAGTGCACAGCCCAGAGTAGGTGTTTTTATGGGTAGATGAATGGATTGTTGATGGATGGTTAATGGATGGATACATTGGTAGATGGATGATAGATGGAGGATGATGGACAATGGAAGATGCATTGATGGATTGATAGATGCATAATGCATGCAGGATGGATGGGTGAACAGATGGACAGATGATGGATGAGTGGATGATAGATAAATGGATGATGGGTGGCTGGATGATAAATGGATGATGGATATGTGGTTGGATGGATAATGGAAGAAAGATGGATGATGGATGGAAGATGAAGCCATTCAGTCCTCCATCCATGCATCCATCAATCAATCCATCCGTATTCATGATGGATGGGTGTTTGGAGTTTGGATAGATAATAGATGGACAGATGTTGGATGATGAGTGGATGGATGGATAGATGGAGGGATGGATGGCTGATGAATGGCAATGGAGGGATGGATGGATGGATGATGCATTGCAGCAAGGAAGTGAAGAGCCTGTTGCAATATCCTGGTGAGAGATAATGAGGCTTTAGCTAGAGCAGTAATTTGAGAAGAAGAGGAAGGGAAGTATTAGCCCAGGTTGATTATATCAAGTCTGTTCTGGTAGCATACATAGAAAACAATTTAAACTGGCTTAAAATGACTCCTAACTGAAAAGTCTGGGGGTTCAACACACGGATCCAGGGCTCAACTGTGTCAACACAACCCTCTTTTGTCTGCTTTCCCTGTGGAAACCAAGTTCCACGTGGTGGTGAGGTAAAGCCAGCAGCTCCAGACCAGCATCCTCCCAGGCCCAAACCAAGAAGAAAGAAAATATACCTCACTCCAGTGTTCTACAGGAAGTCTCATGGGCTCTCACTGGTCCCAGTTAGGTTAACGCTGAACTGTCACTTGACCATAGGAATGCAGTGCCCTGATGAGTCAGACCATGGACTGGGGTGGAATCAATGGGTTGTGAGAAGGGAGGTTGTTCTCAGGAAGAGCAGGTAGCTATTTTGAGGGACATAGGACAGATGCAGGGCTGCAAGGACTGGTGTCCACCCTAGACTTTAAAAAAGAGAACATTACCTGGGAGAGCAACTGTGGACAAGGGAAAGGAAGAGCTGGGTTTCCGACTGGGAGGGCTGGGTTCCATCAGTGGGAAGGGAGAGGACAATGCCGAACCCACTGCAGGTTCTGGGGCCAGTTGGGGGTGGAGCTAAAGAGACTCCATGCCACCATGAATGTGGTCACAGCTGCATTCTAGGAGGCCTGGTGCTCAGGGTAGCATCTCAAAACCATGACTACCTGCTCTACCTGGCAAACCCCAAGCCCCACCTCAACTCCACCAGGCTCAACTGTAATGGGGACTGTGCTCAGAAGCTCCCTCTGACCCCCACCTGGAATAGAACAGCCCTTCCCCCTACAACCCCACCCCACCATCTCACACCCCTGTCACTGAGCATTGACCGTCATCAGCACTCTGTTGCCTCCCCGTTACACATGAACAAGGAAACATGTCCAATCCAATTCTCTTTTTTTATTTTTTAACTTTTGTTTGTTTCTTTGTTTTTTGAGATGGAGTCTTGCTCTGTCCCCTAGGCCAGAGGCAGTGGCGCAATCTCGGCTCACTGCAGCCTCCACCTCTGGGGTTCAGCCTCAGCCTCCTGCCTCAGCCTCCTGAGTAGCTGGGATTATAGGTGCCAGCCACCATGCCCGGCTAATTTCTATACTTTTAGTAGAGCCAGGGTTTCACCATATTGGCCAGGCTGGTCTTGAACTCCTGACCTCAAGTGATCTGCCTCGGCTTCCCAAAGTGCTGGGATTACAGGTGTGAGCCACCATGCCCAGCCATAACAAATCCAATTCTCTGTCCCCAGTGTCCAGCCAGTCCAGCTCCTAGTAGATGTTTAGCCACATTGGGTGGATGGATGGACAGACAGATGAATGTACACCTATAGATGGGTGTATAGGAAGCTGAGCCAAGAGCACAGGACAGAGGTCACCATTTCTCATTCCATCAAAGACAGTGACATAACTTCCATGGTTTCTGGGGTCTCTGTCCCCAGCCAAGCCTAGACCAGTGCCAGCCACATCTGTGATGTGAGAGAAAGCCCCCTGCCAGCAGCTCTGCCTGACTGTTGGTGTCCAGGGACTACTTTGGAGCAAGCCCAGCTGGCATCCTAAATGCATGCTCTTCCTACATCAGCCTTGTACCCAGCAGTGTATTACCCACAGCTGGGGCCGGGCCAGCATGTGCCATGAACATGCACGGGGAGGTGGGTGGAAAGTGGGCATGTGGATGGGAGAGGAACGGAGATGAGCAGATAACAGAGGGGCAAACCTCCAGCCTCATTTTCGGATTTAGCCTCCTCTAATTCTTTTGTCAGGGTTTCCCTGGACCTCGAGGAGAGAAAGGTGACCGGAGTGAACGTGGAGAGAAGGTAAGGGCAGCTGGACGGGAGCTAGGGCAGGAGGAAAGGGGGAAGGAGGCAGGTAGGGGAATTCCTAGGGGAATCAGGCAGCGAGAAGCCGGCCAGGCAGGTGGGCAGGAGGCAGGGGGAGGCTGGCCCCAGGTGCCTCTCTCAGAGAGGTGCTGGAGGTGCCTGAGCCTGGCAGCTGTGGCCAATACCACCATCTTCCCTCCTGCACAGGGAGAGCGAGGAGTCCCCGGCCGGAAAGGAGTGAAGGGCCAGAAAGGCGAGCCGGGACCGCCAGGCCTAGACCAGCCATGTCCTGTGGTAGGTGTTGGAGGAGGGCCCCACCCCAGGTCTTTTTGGCCTCCAGCCAGGGTCAGACCAACATCTTACCTGTCCTCAGAGCTCAGTTGCAAGTCCCAGAGACCCCACTGGTCACGCACCAGCCTTCCTCAGTGTCAGGAACACTGCTGCTGACCGCCCCCAACCGTGGGCATGGCTCCGGGAACCCAGCCCTTCTGTAGAGATGGAGGCCTGGCCCCTCATTGTTCAGCCCCAAGACAGGCCTGGCTTGAGTCAAACCCACTTAGGGTGGAGGTTGACAGGGGCCAGATCATGAGCAGAAGGGCTTTACCTGGAGTCATCAGTACCATCAGCAGTGCCCTGGGAGGGGGCTGGGCCCTGGAGAGGGAATTGAAGTCAGCACAGGCACGCTGCTGGGGACGGGGCAGTGACTGTCCAGCCCCATCACCCTGGCCACCTGGGGCCACAGTCAGAGTCTGACTCCTGCTGGGCTGGAAGTCAAGCTGGGCTGAAATTCAGCTTCCCCAGCATAGAGGGTGGGACCACTCTGACCTCTCTGGCTGGCTGCCCCTCCCCTTCCTTCCTCCTTCCCAGAAGAGTCTCTCTGGGCGGGTGCAACACCTCCCTCTTCCCCACATCCCCTCTGCCTGCCTCCATACCCTTCCTTTACCTCCTTCCCTGCTCTCTCAGTGGCCCTTGGCAGCCCACCAGCCCCAGTACCCAGTGCGTGAAACAACTACAATTCAAAAGTCAACTTTTATTTCTTTTTAAAGACAGACTCTTAACTGTGTCGCCCGGGCTAGAGTGCAGTGGTGCAATCGTGGCTCACTGCAGCCTCGATCTCCCAGGTTCAAGTGATCCTCCTGCCTCAGCCTCCCCATTAGCCAAAACTACAGGAATGCACTACCATGCTCCGCTAATTTTTAATTTTTGTAGAGATGGGATCTTGCAATGTTGCCCAGGCTGGTCTTGAACTCCTGGGCTCAAGTGATTATCCCACCTTGGCCTCCCAGAGTGCTGGGATGACAGGTGTGAGCCACCATGGCCTGCCTAGTTTCCTTTTTCTAGAAAGCAGGGAGGGTTTACATGTCATACTCTTTCAGTGGAGCTCAGAAAAGATAGGAAAAACAAAACAGCTGGATTTCCATACTAAAACTGGGCAGATATTCATACCTGGCTACTCCAGCCATGGGAATAGAGTGGGGGCCTTCCTCGGGGATGCAGGCCAGCCTCAATCTCCAGTGGCACCAGAGCTAGAGACCCCCTCCCAGACCTTTGGCCTCTGTTCCTCAGTGTCCTCATCCTGCAGTGGGGGTACCCCTCCCCCCGAGACAGTTTTGAGAAGTCAGTGAGAAAAGGACTTACAGAATGAAGTGTTCAGAGCACAGAAAGGGCAGGGACAGCAGGGGCAGGGTGACTCAGCCCCACAGCTCCAGACTGTGGCCCAGGACTCCCCTCCAAGTCAGTAAGCCCTTGTCTCCTTTGAAACAGGAGAATCCCACCTGCGGAGGCCGGAGAGGGGCGCCAGGCTGGCGGGGCCCTGTGAGGGGCAGTGAGCCATGCCCTGCGGTAGGCAGTCTGGCCTGCTGTGTGCTGTGTGCTGTGTGCTGTGTGCTGTGTGGGCCTTCTGGGCAGCCAGGGCCCTGCGCTCTGCCCCGGCCTTCCTTGCTTCTGCCTTCCTTTCCATTCTGCCCTCCTCCCTACCTTTCCTTTGGTCCCTAGCCTGGTCCCCTGGCGTACTCATGGGAACGTTCCAGGGGATGCCCAGTGAAGCCTGTGCCAGTGCTTTGGAACAGAATGACATGTTTTGTGCCCTAGCACCCCCAGGGGTGCCAAGCTGATGAGTCAGTCTTTGTTCCTCTCCAGTTTCCCCACCCTCCAGGCTGCCTGAGGAAACCCAGACCCTGCTTATGTCTGGCTGCTGAGTGGGCACCACAGGTGCCGCTAGACAGCCCCAGCCCCACGCTCAGCCCCAACCCCCAACAACCTGAGCCTTCCCTGTCCAGGGCCAGTACAGGCTGGAGCAGGATGCCAACTCCTGGGCCATCCTCAGAACCCTCCAGAAGACATTCCTGCCCAAGGCCTGAAAGTTCACAGGCCCCAGGATGAGGAGCCAGAGTCACTGTCACATCAGGCAGGAAGCCACACAGCTCTTGGCAGGACCCAGGCCAGCCTGTGCCTGCCCGGTACAATGCCCATCCCTTCTGTTTCTGCCCATTGCACAGTGGTCTCCACAAAGCACAGAGGGAACACACTCAAGACAAGCTCAGTGAGAGGCCATCATGTCTCCATGACCCCACTAACTGGGTGGACAGAGGAGGCATTGTGGCCCTGCCTCAGTGGGCGCCCAGCAGCCTCATATGACAGCTACCTGGCCTGCACCTCCCTACAGACCAGGGAGGGTATGTGGGGTATAGAGGAGCTCCCCAGGCCCCATCCCCATCACTGAAACTTTCTTCTTTTCTAGGGCCCCGACGGGCTGCCTGTGCCTGGCTGCTGGCATAAGGTACCTTGCAGAGAAGAGCCTCCAGGGGGCAGGCTCAGGGGAGGCGGAGGAGGGTGGGGGGATAGGGAGGACTCTGGAGCCTGGGTGCTGTCACTGAAACCTCTGGGTGTCTGAGCTCACCCCCTCAGCGACTGAATAGCCAGGTTTCCCATCATGACCCTGGTTTTGACTCTCCCAGCTTGCAGCTGAGGCGTGGGACTATAGTCCTGGGTGATGGTGTATAACTCATCCTGTTGGTCTCACGGACTCAAATGACACTTGGTCAAGGCAGGGTAAAGCCATCAGTGCCTCCTGGGATATTGTCCAAACTGGCCCACTGAGAGGGAGTGGGGGAGGCGAGGGAAAAGAGAAGGGGTCCGCAGCTGTTCCTGAGGAAATGAGCAGGAAAGGAGATGCTGGAGCAGGGTGGCCTGGGTGGGGGCGGGGCCTCCGCTCCTTATCACCTTCAGTCTCTTCCTCCTTTTCCAGTGACCCTCAGGCCCAGCTCACACCTGTACAGATCCGTGTGGACATTTTTAATTTTTGTAAAAACAAAACAGTAATATATTGCTCTTTTCTCATGGAATGCACTACCTGTGGCATTTTAACATTCGAGACTGTGCCCACCCAGCCCCAGAGCCTTCAGCATGTGAAGCTGCAGGAAAGTGGACAGGCCAGACCAAGGAGTTGTGTACCTGAGGGGCACCCTCAGGCCTGGGCTTTCCCAGGAAGGAGATAAAGGCAGAAGCACCTGGCTAGGGCGAGGCTGGAAAGATGCTAGGTTGGGCCTTCACAGAGAGACTCTCAGCTGTGGTACTGCCCTGCAAGCACCTGCCCTCAAAACCCTGGATTCCCCGGAACATACCCTATCCAAGAAGGCCAAGGGCTGGGACAGCAGCTGCTGCTGCTCGGCCTCACCAGCCTCCAAACTCAGCCACAACCAGCTGCCTCTACAGTTGGACAAGACTTGGCCCCTGGACAAGACTCACCTGGAACTTGCAGCTGAACCCACGGAGCAGTGAGTGGAAATCCCCCAAGAGGGTCTAGCTGCCACCACATTCGGTAGGCCCCAGGAGGCCAGCCTGCCATGAGAATACATGTCCTCTGGCCAGGAGTAGTGGCCAAGCTCTGTGATAGCTGTGATGTGGACCCCGCTCCAGGGAGCTGAGTGTGGGGGATGGAGGGGCCCAGGTGGGACTGACTGCTACTTCCTGTCTCTGTTTTCGTATCACCCAGAGAGGGACAAGATGGGACACAGCCCAGCCCAAGAAGGCAGTCCTCCCACTCAGAGTCTGAGTCTCACTGACCCCAAGTCTGCTACCCAGAACTGCGGCCAAAAATGACTCTACGTGGGCTGTGCAGGCAAAGCAAACCTCAGGGCCGGTTCCCAGCTGGCCTGAGCAGGGGGCCTGCCACCAGACCCACCCACGCTCTGACAAGAGGCTTTTTGGCTTCCAGCAAGCGTTCCCAGCAACCAGCTCCATTCTGGCTGCTCGCCTTCCATTTCCATGTAGACGGAGATCACTGTGTGTAATAAACCACAAGTGCGTGTCTGGGTGAGCCTGTCCTTGCACACTACCCTCGGGGCACCTCTGGCTTCGGTTTCATCCTGGCCACTGCTGGGTGGGGAAGGAAAAGGGGACTCTGAGTCAAAGCCATCCCAGAAACAGAGAAGGAAGTTCACGGTCAGGGCAAAGATGGGATTTGGAGTTCAGAAAACACAGATTCATGGCCTGGTCCTGCTACACACCGAGTCCTCTGGCAAGTCTCTGTCAAACCGAGCCCCTGTGTGCTCCTCTATTGCAGTTACGAGACTGCTACGTAACAAATCTCTCCAAAACTTGTTGCCTTAAAACATTGGTCATTTTGGCCAGACACAGTGGCTTGTGCTTGTAATCCCAGTACTTTGGGAAGGTTAAGGTGAGAGGATCACTTTAGCCCAGGAGTTTGAGACCAGGCTGGCAGCATAGGGAGACTCCATCTCTACCAAAACTAAAGAATTAAAAAGCATTAGTTGGGCATAGTGATGCATCCCTGTGGTCCTAACTGCTGGGCAGGCTGAAGCAGGAGGACCACTTGAGCCCAGAAGTTCAAGATCAGCCTGAGCAACATAGAGAAACTCCTCTTTTAAAAAAAAATAATAATTTCTATTTCTCATGTATAGTCTAGGGTTAATGGGCTCAGTGTGGGTGCTTCTCACTCAAACTCTCCCGCATGGTGGTTGCTGCTGGTCCTATAGCCAGGACTTCAGATGGCAAATACCTATTTGTGGCCTCTCCACTTGACCCAGGCTCCCTCCCACATGGTGGCTGGATTCCAAAAGTGACTGTCCCAGGTCAGCCAGGTGGAAGCTGTGTCACCTTTTAGGGCCAAGTCTCAGAAGTCATGTGCTGTCATTTTCTGAAAGAGTGGAGGGAAGAGAGATAGACCCCACCTCTCCATGGGAAAGCATCAACATCATATTTCAAGGAGAAAATGTGGAATCATAAACCTTGTTGCAGCCATCTGAAAAAATGCAAACTCCCACCTCAACTGTGAAATGAGAGGGCACTATTTACCACTCGGATTGTGGTTCCCTGAGGATCCAGTGCACATTCGAAGAATGTAGGGCGAGTCCCTTACCCAGAAGCACCCTCAATTCCGATTTTCCTCCCTCCTCCTGACTCCAAGACCGAGCAAGGGCCACAGTCCTGCAAAGTGTTCCCACTTCTCTCATCACAGCTGGTCCCTGTTACAGCCCTAAGAGAGGGACCCTCTTACAGATGACAAAACCAAGCACATCCAGGGTGGCCTAGACAAGATGGGCCTGCAGTGATGGTGTCTGATGGTGGTGGTGCATTGCACTGATGGTGTCTGAGTCTCCAAGGACTGAGGCCTAAGGAGGGCCACAGTATGGATGGTCCCCCTCAGACCTCTGTGACATGGCCTCCTTGCTAAGCAGAACAGGCTCAGCCATACACTGGCTAAGGAGGAGGGATATGTCCAGTCCCCTTCTCTGTTTCCCTAGGGAACTGGCAATAAGTGGCAGGCCACATCACTCAGCCGTTGTCTGGGTCAACAGGAAAGCCAGTAGTAGGAAACACCACTGTGGTGTTTCTCTTCTGTGATGACTGATGGAGGTCACTGAGTGTCCACACCTCCTCTGGAGTTCCAGCATAACCTCACAATTTACTGCATGCTACACTTCACAGTTCCCTCCTCCCTCCATCCAGGAACCCCACTTGATCCCCTCACCAGCCCTGCAAAGCCCAGGGCTTGTGTGATAGGTGTCACTATTTCCATTTTACATAGGAGAAAACTGAGGCTCAGAGAGGGTAGTCACCTGCCCAGGGATGCACAGCCAGGACATAGTGGCAGGCTTGGGACAGCACCTAGGCTCTTGGGTTGTCTTCTACTTTGTCTTTCCAAAACTTGTCTGGCAGAGCCTGGAATCTGATAGGCAGTTCCATGATGCTGGGTGGTTGGCAGGTAGATCCTCGTGGGGGTAGAAGCCATGTGTTTCCCCCTCTTCCCCAGTCTTCTGAGGGGGTCTCTCCTGCTCCTGTGGGCAGGACAGGGCATTCTTGGCCCACTGCTGCCCCCCTGCGGTGTCATACCTTGTATCCTAATGCCTGCAAACTTGTCAACTGCAAGCTTCAAAATTTAGAGTCTGCTGAGTCCTCAAAGCACCCAGGGTTGAGCACAGAGATGGCAGAGGAATCAATGATTTGTTCAAGGTTCCAGCTGAGACACTGGGGAGCATCCTGCTTCAAAGCTGAGTCTCAAGGACTGGGGGGCCTCAGGTCTCCTGCCAAGAAAGGCACTGTACCCACAAAGTACCCCTTTCTGGAAAAGAGAGAAGTATATTTACTGACCCCTGCTGCGTGCCATGACAGCTAAACTAACCACAAGGATAACTATCCCTTTTTATAGATGAATCTGAAGTGGACTTACCCAGGTCTCTTTCCTCCTGGTCCCTAGGAGACCACTAGAAATACATGGGATGCTCTTGGTTATCACAATGATTTTGGGACACCCTTGCATTCAGAGGGTAGGCCCAGGGATAGTGAACACCTAAAATGCATAGGCCAGTCCTACCCAATGACAAATCATCTCAACAAGAATCCCAGTGCTACCCCTGTTCAGAAACACCATGCCCTGGGTTCAAATCCTGGCTCAGCCACTTCCATCTCCTACCCTCTTGGTCTCCAACGTTGCCTCAAAGGCCAGGCATGAGATAAAAGACAGAGGAGTGCTTAGCACAGGACTAGAGATAAGAAGTGGACTTTTCTGAGCAGGAAGAAGGTGAGGCTTCCTGGTGTTGTCCCTGGCCATGCTATAAGATACTCCTGGCCCAAGAAATGACTCAGCCTGGTCTGACCTCAACTATATTACCTTTTTTTTTTTTTTTGAGACAGAATCCCACTCTGTCGCTCAGGCTGGAGTGCAGTGGTGTGATCTCAACTCCCATGTTCAAGTGATTCTCTTGCCTCAGCCTCCCGAGCAGCTGGAATTACAGGTGCCCGCCAGCACGCCCAGCTAATTTTTTTTATTTTTAGTAGAGACAGGGTTTCGCCATGTTGGCCAAGGTGGTCTCAAACTCCTGATCTCAGGTGATCTGCTCACCTTGGCCTCCCAAAGTGCTGGGATTACAGGCATAAGCCACCGCACCCAGCCTATATCACATCTTGACCAAGGAGAAGGTGAAATGTTAGCTGGGCCCAGCTACAGCCTTCTCACCCTCTGCCTCAAAGCAGGAAAAGCCCGAGCCAATCTGACTCCTCTGAGCTGCAATGGGGCCACAGTTGTGGCTGGAGTTTGAGCTGCAAGACAGGGCTGAAAAGTGGGCCTCAAATAGGACAGACACATACACACACACACACACACACACACACACACACACACACACTACTTTAAAAGTCGGAACTGCAGGGCATGGAAGTATCATAGGTCTCTCTACTAGTGAGGAGAAACCAATCCACTAGGAAAATGGTGACCACGATCCCACTCACACACACACAGGGTCTGTGAGGGCCTGATCCTTAGAAACGAAGTACAGGGTGGGCATGGTGGCATGCACCTGTAGTAGCAGGTACTTGAGAGGCTGAGATGGGAGGATCACATGAGCCCAGGGAGGTAGAGGCTGCAATGAGCTATGATCATGCCACTGCACTCCAGCCTAAGCAACAGAATGAGACCCTGCCTTAGGAAAAAAAGACATACAGGCCACAAGCAGTTAACCTCTCAGTTAATCTGGGAATAATTTTTTCCAAAAAATCGTAAAATACTCAATTCAGCTTTACAGTTAAAAATAAGAAACTCCATTCTGTTAGGGAAGATAAGAAAGTCCTGCTGCATGGATGGTGGTGATGGTTGCACAACGATGTGAATGTACTTTTGCCACTGAATTGTATTCTTAAAAATGGTTAAAATGGTAAACTTTGTTACGTATATTTTACCACAATGTTCTTTAATAAATGCCTTAAGCATCTTACAACTGTATTGGGAAGAGAATAAATCAGAAATGAGGGAGTGAAGCAGAGGCCTGGGAATCATGAAGAGGTAGACAGAAAAGGAGGGACAATCAGGTGCCTCCCCTGCCCCAGCCCGCAACGGCTGCAGTCCCAGGCCCGTGTTCTAGGGTTCTTCAAGGCAGAAAGCCCCAGTGCCCCACCCCAGGAGGGGGCTTTTCTCATATCCCAGCCCCTTGGGAGGCCTTTTCTTCTCACTCCGTGGCCTGGGAGTCACAAAGACCTCAGTTGGAGTCCAGCCTCTGCAGCCTTACCGTGTGTCTTACAACGAAGCCCTTTCGCTTTCTGGGCTTCAGGGTCATGGACATGTACTACAGGGAGGCTCCCCAACTCTCTTCTTGCCCAAACACTGCACGATTCTCTTAGCCTTAGATATAGCTCGTGTTCAATTCTGCCTGGATTCTAACAGGAACCATGGTGCCCTGAAGGTCAAGGCCACGGTGATCTCCTTGGTCAGCCCCAGAAAGGACCCTCAGCTCTCCGTCTGCCCTTCCTGCTGCCCCTTCATGGGGCTGGGAAGACCTAGGACCTGCTTCTCCCACCCTGAGGCCACTGCTGCGTAGCAGGCCCCGGGTGAGGTACCAGTCAAGCACTCGCACTTTGGCCTCAGAGTTCGTCCCATTTTACGCACGCGGAAGACGACTCAAAGACCGAGTGCGGCCTGAGCAAGGCCTGCGGCAGCTGCGAACCTCAACTGGGCGCCGGGAGCAGGGGCAGGGTCGTCCGGGACCCTTTCCCGGGAGGGAAGCCGTAGGGGCCTGCGGGGTGAGGCCCACGGCGCGTCCCGTAACCAGAGCCGGGGCAGCGCTCGACCTCCCGCGCGCCACTGACAATGCACGACCCCGGGGCCGGAAGGCTGCCAGGCCCGGTCGGCAAGCGAAGAAATGAACCTCCACAACGCGGGCGCTTGGGGGCGGGGACCCGAGTGCGAACCCGAGCCCCAAATCCCGACCCAGGCAGGGGTGGGGCCCGGGGCGGGGCCTTGGAGGCCCAGCCCGCGGAGCGACGTCTCCACACGGCGTCTTAGCATCGACGTCTTGGCCACGCCATGGCCGCAGACCGGCGAGCAAAGGCCGACACCCTGGCGCTGAGGCGGCAGTTCATCAGGTACCCGGGCAGGGGGCAGGCGGCGCGGGGCTGCGCGGGGAGGCACGCGCACGCACTACGCACGCACGCCCGACGCACGCGCTTCAGGGAAGGAGGCCGCAACTCCCCAACCCGCCCCGCCGCAGTCCCGGCCCTGCTGGAGCTTCGCAGGGCCAGGAAGCGGGCGGCGGTGCTGAGCTGTCCGTGCGGGTGGTCTCCGCGGCCGTCTCCCCCACAGCGCCGTCTCCAGGCCGCCCAGTTCAGCAGCCGGCCCCGCCCGCACCGCTGTCTCGGCTGTGGCAGCCTCGTTCGGCAGCCTTTGCCCCGAGAAGACTTTCACCCTGGCGCCTGGGAGGACTTCACCCAGCGTGGCCGGTCAGCAAGCAGCACCTGGGTCTGGCTCGAGAGCGACCTGGGTGGGGTGGGGGGGCACTGAAAGGGCAAACGAAGGGAGAGTCGGGGGAGTCGGTTAACAGGCAGCCTTAGGGAAGGCCCACACTTGACCTGTGAGGGGGCCCTCTGTGGGACGGTGGGTGAGGCAGCCTCCCGCTGGAGTTTAGGGCTGCCACCCAGCCATGGGTACCACGTGGCTGGCAAGGAGCGGTTAGGGCTGAGAGCCAACCACCTAATGTTAGTTCCCTGCCCCATCCCATTGAGGACACGCGGCCTTACGGAGCCCCCGTGGGCCTTGGTCAACCACCTATTCTCAGGATCCAGGGAACTGACGTGGCCACATGCAGAAATGAGCAAGGAGGCCACAGAGGTTTAAAATGCTTTAAGAAACAATTCTAAGTTTCAGCAACTTGTTACCCCATCTGCTTCCTCCTTTGCAACCACCTGTGAAGTGGGGAGACCAGGCAGGGAAGCAGCACCTTGCCCTTCAGGCTTTCATGTTCTTCCCAGAACTGGGAAGGGGTGGGCGGGGGCCTGTGATGAGTAGATCTCCCTTTAGGTCTTCAGACATGGCTGTCCACTCCTTGCCTGTCCCCACAGCTCTTCCTGCAGACTCTTTTTTCCCGAGGATCCTGTTAAGATTGTCCGGGCCCAGGGGCAGTACATGTACGATGAACAGGGGGCAGAATACATCGATTGCATCAACAATGTGGCTCACGGTCAGTATCATACCTCAGGCTGGCAGGGCAGGAGAAAAAGCCAAGGCTGTGAATTTGGTCCAAGGTGACCCGAGATTGCAGAGAGGTGTGGAGAACCTGGGTTGAATTAAGGCACTAACAATATGCAGAGGAGGCTCAGTCTTTGCAATATAGCTGTGGAATGCTGCAAGCTGGAGCTGTGCTAAACCAGGCAAGAGTCAGAGATCTAGGTCTGTGGGTCTAGTTCCACTTGGGACTGATGATGAGCTCACATTCACGAGGTCAGGAGTTCAAGACCAGCGTGGCCAACATGGTGAAACCCCATCTCTACTAAAAATACAGAAAATTAGCTGGGCATGGTGGTGGGCGCCTGTAATCCCAGCTACTCAGGAGGCTGAGGCAGAAGAGTCGCTTGAACCCAGGAGGCAAAGGTTGCAGTGAACTGAGATCATGCCACTGCACTCCAGCCGGGGGACTCTGTCTCAATTAAAAAAGAAAAAGGCAGAGACTCTAGTCTTAGACTTGCTTGGGCTCAAATCCCTGTCCCCTACTAACTTTGTGATCTCGGGCAACTTACTTAATTCTCTGTGACCCTATCTGCAAAAGACATGATGATCCTAGGTATCCACGTTAAGGTGTCTGGAGAATTAACTGTGTTAATTTATGTAGCTTGCTCTGAATATGCCTGACACACAGTGAGCTCTGAGTACATATTCACTGTTATTATCCTTGGCCTTGGGCAATCAAGATTACCGCCAGCCCCCATTGGCAGGTGAAGTGAAACCAGCTGACAGTCACCCCCCAACCCCACCTTTGTCATGCAAGCCTCAAAAGGCCTTCCAGCCTGGGCAACCTAAGGAGACCTTGTCTCTAAAACAAAACAAAACAAAAAAATTAAAAATTAGCCAGGCATAGTGGCTGGTGTCTGTAGTCCCACCTACTCAGGAGGCTGAAGTGGGATGATCACTTGAGCCCAGGAGTTTGAGGCTGCAGTGAGTGCCATGACCACATCACTGCACTCTGGCCTGGGCAACAGAAAAAGACCCTGTCTCGAAAAAGACATGGGCTTTCTAGATAGGGTTCTTCTGCTGAAAAACCTTTTCCTTCTACCAGAATCTCAGGAACTCCTGGATCTGCCTTTCCAGAACCAGCATTTCTCACCCTGCTCTGCCTTTAGACTCCCCTCTTTCTACTTGTCCCTCTGGAACTGCGTCTCTTCTGTCTGGGTTTATAGCTTGGGGCTGGGGGAGGCCAGGTGGGACTCACTGAGCCGAGTCAGCTGGGTGATGAAGGTGGCCCTCTTCCAGTTGGGCACTGCCACCCTCTCGTGGTCCAAGCAGCACATGAACAGAACCAGGTGCTCAACACCAACAGCCGGTACCTGCATGACAACATCGTGGACTATGCGCAGAGGCTGTCAGAGACCCTGCCGGAGCAGCTCTGTGTGTTCTATTTCCTGAATTCTGGGTAAGTGGACTGTAGGCAACCCCTGGCAAGAGGGTGAGATGATAACGAAGAGTTGCTCACATGGGCCCAGCTTTGTGCAGCCGACCGAGCATGGACTCAGGGAAAGACAGCCCTCGTTGCACCAGGCTCCTGGGATTCCCAGCTGTAGGCCCTGTTGCTTTTTCTGTTGGATCCAGTTTCCTTGTCTCTTTCTGAAGGATGCTGTTACCTCTTTTCTAGGATCATTGCTGGGGCTTAGTGAGGTTAATATGTCCCCTTATTTCTGCCTTATGGATACAGCCAAAATCCCTGCCTATAGGTTGCTCAGTAAGGAACAAAAACATCAAGTGATTCTGCAAAGGAATACAGAATTACAAGAAGGGCTCTGGAGGACATGTACAGGGTATCCTGAGGCCTAGAAATAGTGAGGGACCTGACCTGTTCTGGGGGTACAGGGAAACCTTCCCTGAGGAAGTGATGTTAAGAGCTGACTAGGAGAGGAGGAAGATGTTAAGCTAAGAGCTGACTAAAAGAGAAGGCAGGAAGGGTGCTGCCACTGCTAGTCAGAAGTCTCATCAAGGCTGGGTGTAGCCAGAGGCCACCTCCTAAAATGAGAGCTGACTTATGTCCAATTTCTCATTAAAACTCTTCAGTGGCTTCACATGGCACTAAGAAGAAAACCCAGGCTCCTTCCCAGCCCTGTGCATGTGGCCCCTGCATATCTCCCCACTTCCTCTCCTGGTCTGCCCTCCTTAGGCCCTGGCCTCCCTCCCTCATCTTCTGGTTCCCTGAGCACAGAGTTCTTTTCCTTCACAAGGCCTTGGTGCATGCTGCTCTGTCTGCCTGGAAACTTCTCCCTCAGGACCCAGCACAGGAGTTAACCTCCCCATAGAAGCTTCCCCTGACCTTCTGTGTTGGTCTGCTTTGGCTGCCATAATACTGAGACTGAGTGTCTTAAACAAGAGACATTTCTTTTCTCACAGTCCTGGAGGCTGGAAGTCCAAGATCAAAATGCTGGCAGGGTTGGTTTCTTCTTTTTTTTTTTTTTTTGAGAC